>WTSP01020578.1:0-14384 GCA_025331215.1 Actenoides lindsayi
TATATATTTGTATATATTCCATTTTATAATTATTAATTTCATTTTCATTAAAGCTGTTCTAGTTCCCTTTTCTAATCTCTAAGTCTCTCTCCCTTATTCCTTTCCTCTTCCCCTTTGGGGAGGGAGAGTGTCTGTTATAGGTCTAAGGGGCTGCCCTAACCTTAAACAGTGACAATGGCGTATTTTGTACACAGTGTCTACTTCTATCTGTGATAACACTTGTTTATTGTTACTATCAAGAACTGGTGTAGAGAAAAACGTTGCTACTGTGAAGACCAAGGTCACTGCTAAATCTTGTGTGCCATGTTGGGACTGCACCTGCAGAGAGGAGCGGACAGGACAGGTGACCCTAAAGTGACAAATTCCATATTCTATCCCATATATGTCATAATCAGTATCAAGCTGAGGGATCATGAGGATCCAGCTCTCTTCTTCAATGGCCAGGGTCCAAGGAGGACTCTGCCCATTCTGCCTTCAATCCCAAACTGTGTGTTCCTGAATTTAATACCAGAATCCAGCTCCTGAATCTGGTTCCCATCAGCCACTGAATCAAGTGTGGGGCTTGCCAGGTGCCTGCCCCACAACATCCATGGTGACAGCAACATAATTGTCATTAGGGGGGTTGGGTTTGGTATTGGTTTTGTATATACATGTATGTATTCTATTTTATTATTGCTGTTTTCATTAAAGCTATTTTAGTCCTCTTTTCTAATCCATAAGTCTCACTCCCTTATTCCCTTTCTCTTCCCCTTTGGGAAGTGAGAAGGGTTAATAGATAGCAACTATCACCTGTATAGTGGCCAGCCCAACCCTAAACCTTGACATCAGATTAGGTCAGTCCTGCTTCCTCCACTTCATTTATACCACAAGGGAAAACAAAGTCATATGCCAATTGGAAATTTTAAAAGGAGGAATCAGTTGGAGAAACACAGTCCAATTAGCAGTCCTGTTTTAAAGGCTCTGCAACCGGTAGCTACAATTTCTAGTGTCACAAAAAGCTGACACACTGAATTGGGGCTTAGTTAAAAAACAGTCTGAAACATATCCAAAATGACCTTGCACAGTTTTAAATAAAACTTTAAGAAGTGTTTACACATCTAATCTTTGGCTGGAAACAAACACAGATACACATTAGGAGGTGATTAACAAAAATAAGAGGCTTCAAGAATGTAGGAGCTTTGTTCTGCTGTTTAGAACATTTCAATTAAGATCACAGTAAAATTTTGCCACGTAATAGCATAATAGTACTTTGCATTCCAGATTATAGTTAACACATTGTTGAAATGTCTGGAAAAAAAACCCAGCAAACCAATAAAAAAACCCCACCCTACTCCCCTAGCAAAAAACCAAACCAAAACAAAACAGTAAAATCAAAAAAACCCAACCAACTCACAACCAAAATAACTCCACACAAAACAAAACAACAAAAAAGCACCAAAACATACAACACAAACCATTGAATTTCTGTTCTCTGAGAGGAATCAATAAAATAAAATCAGTTATGTTAGTCTCAAAAAAAAAAAAAAAAAAAAAAAAATTCAGAAAGCTGTGGACCTAAACTAGTAGGATACAAAATAAGGTCATCTGTATCACAGCTATGGGAAATAGAAAATAAGTGGTTTAAAGAAGAAGCAAGTATTTCACAACAGCTAGTGAAATTGACAGAAGTCTTGAAAATATATTTTGTATTCTGTAAAAGTTAAAGGAAATATGCCTATTTGTTAGTTTCCTGCACAGCAGAGTAGTTAGAAACCCAAATCATACATAAAGGGATTACAGATATAGGAGGTATCTGAAACTTTCTTCAGCAGGAAATAGAGGCAAATATAGTAATACAAATAGCACTAAATGTCTATTTTCAGGCACCTGAATCCCTCCCTAGAGGTAATCAGTGGCTCGTGCACAGGATGTATCTGAGCTTGGCCTTTAGCTGTCAGCCCACAAAGCA
The DNA here is from genome assembly GCA_025331215.1 of Actenoides lindsayi. NCBI lineage: Eukaryota > Metazoa > Chordata > Aves > Coraciiformes > Alcedinidae > Actenoides > Actenoides lindsayi. Next base: position 1,949 of record WTSP01020578.1, read on the forward strand.
ATGATCTCCTGTTTATCTTTTGTCGTATTAGCCAGTGGACAGCATAGGGTAATTCAAATCACACTAAATTCCTATGTATAGGAAACTATTTCTACTAGTTGCCTAATCTGAGAAGAGCAAAATACTTCTGTAGTGTCCACCAATGATATCTACTAAATCTTTAATAGGAGCTTAGACACCCATCTCATTCGTAGACACTTATGTTATAGATAACTAGCTGGTTATCAGAATATGAAACTGAAATTTGCCAGAAAACTCTTAGAAGGGATCACCATACAAATACCTGAAGAGACTCCAGTCAGCTCTGAGGACTACAGGATATTCAGTACAGATTCCTGTGAAATGAAAAAGGTCACGGGGTTCATCAGTTTGAGGGATTTTCTCAAATGCAAAGCATTTTAGAAACAGAATGATGCAAAAATAACTTGTATATCATCTTGGTTTGCTTGAAAAATCTGGTTCATGCCAGTAATTGAATTTTGTTTTAACAGTTTAACAGTGTAGATGATCACATACTAGTGAATAAGAACTGTTTAATATGATCCTACATATATAGCCACTGTGTTTCAGGTTAGATATTCTGTTAGCTTTCATCCTGCATCATTAAAATAAGTTGTCTATGTTAGATACTGCGTTGGGAAGAGGCTGAGACAAGTAGTATCTCTGGATGGTAAATTAATACTAGTATGATTGCTACTTGCAGTGTACCTTAAGTATACATAGTACTTCCGTCGGGCACATTACAGAAAAAGAACTATATTCCTAGTAAAATATAAAATGGCCTTGTACAGAAGAAAAAGGGAAAATTGGAATTTTAATTAATTTATTTATATAATCTATAGGAAAAAAAACCTCGTACATTTATCATAGGTTTTTATGTCATTTTTTATATTTCCCCAGTGAATTTAAAAATCATGCAGTTGAACTATATACTGAAAAATATCTACGCAAGACAATTCTATTTAAATACCTCCAAAACAATTTACCAGTTTGTGTCAAGAACTTAACTTTTCTATTCTAGTGTGGGTCTATCCTTTCAAGTAGCAATAGCATATGCATAGTGTGCATCATGCCTCCCGCTCTTGAAATCTACCACTTTCTGAGTTATTATAACACTTGAACCTAGCATGACATCTGTCTTCTGTAATTGGAACATTTGCAAACTTGCCAGTTCCTCTTGTATGTAGAACAAGCTAGCCTCAGTCCCAAGAGTAGGAGAAAATTAATTCATGGCAGAAAGTACATGAGAGGAGTTACATCTGGCTGGCAGCAATTTAAGAAAAAGGCATAATATGTGAAGTCAAATTTTGTGTTTCTCATATCAATACTAGGAAAAGTTTTAGAAGACAATTTGCTATTGTATCATAAAAATTAATTTGTTATCTCTAGACAGATTTCTTATATCATTATATATTTCAACTTTTAGTATTTACCAATACACTGTTACATATTTAGCAATAGAGTTTTATTTAAGTTATGTTTCTAAAGGATGTATTAGTATTTCTAAAATTAGTTTACATTAAAAATTACTGTCATTATTGTACAGATGAAAATAAAAGGCATTGCAGAGACTCCCTTTATTCTCTGTTAAGCTAATATTAATAACCATGACACTCTTCTTAGTACCTTTGACATTCAGACCTTGCAGAAGCAGTAGGAAAGATGCAGGTTTTTGCTGTAAATCAATCCTTTTCTCTACCAGAAATACTTCACAAAAGATTACACCATGCTGTTAGATTGCACAGGAACTGATCCATAGAGTGAAGTGCCAGGAACTCTCACACAGACAGCCTTGGTGTGCATCTTGGAGTGCCAGCAAAATGTCAGCTCTCAAGTTGGTGGTAGGAAACTATTGAACAAAGACCTAAAAAGAATTTTTTAGCTTTAAACTAGGTGAACTTTTGGCTGTCCAACAAATACGACTGAAGTAATATTCCTTGCAATAATCTAGAATGAATTTCAAATTCTGAGTTTGACACATAGCCTAGCAGCAGGAATGCTGACCATATGGGTAAATGAAATGTTCACTTATATGGTATGCCTCTATATTTATGGAGAATTAATAAAATTAAAATCCCTATGTGTCAATTCCATTGATGACATCATGTAATAATTTTCTACTAATTTTTCTAACTTCTAAGCCCATAAATGTATGGGTATGGTAATGTATAAGGATACATTTGCATGTATGAAAAAAAGGATGTATGTAAATTTTCTAAAAGTCAAGGCATTTTTTTTTTTTACATAAGTAAAATAATCTACATCTTGTGCTCACAATCTTTTGTATTTGAACATAATAAAAAAGTAAGCATTATGGGCTAATGTTCTTCATTCCCACGTATCACAAAAAAAAAAAAAAAAAAGACAGTAAAAAAATATTACAGCCCTAAATCAAAGCAATTCATAGAATCTAAACTGTTTTATATTTGGAAGTTAACAGGCCAGCTGTGTGACCTCTGATAAATTTTATTCCATAAATGTGTACCTCAGTTGAATGTATGTTCAAAGCATTTTACAAATAAGTGACCATCTAAAAGACTGGATTTCTCCCTTCCTCCCTAGTAAAGCTAAATCTTAAGAGGAATGAAAGCTCTATGATACTGTGGAGTAAAAATGAATAAAACTGACTGAATTTCTGTTGAACCAAGTGAAAATTTTAGTTCTTGAAGAGAATGACCCTGTGTGTAATTTAAGTTGTCAGAGAAAGCTTTATAGTCATTGCTAGAAATAAACCATGCTGCCTAACTTGAAGAAAGTTTGAGTCAGAGTGAAGAAGCCAAAGCTCTGTAATTGGCTCTTTTTGGTTCTTCTAAAATAAGAGGAATCAGAAAACATATCCCCATTCTCAAAATAAGCTATTAAATAGGGTCTTGATGAGAAGACAAATAAAAAGAAAGTGAGGCAATACTGTAAAACTACTCATTATGAGAACCTCTATATTCATAAAGTTTTATCCGGTATTTTAAATTGGAAAGAGAAGCTGTAATTCCATTATGCTGAGTTTATTACATGGATACCTACATCTTTTCCATGTTTTTTCCTCAAGTAATCAAAAGGTTGCAGATCTGGAAAAAATACTAACTTTTTCTTTTTTCCACCTATTCAAGTGTCTTAGTGTGTATTAGTGCCACTGGGCTATACAGCAAAGACATTAAGTAGCTATGTTGTAGGAACTTTTGAGTAGAGGGAATTTTCTATTCTGTGTATGAATGATTTATAAATTCTGAAAAAGTTGTTCTGCTCTTATGAACTGAAACTTACAATCTAGAATATTCAAATATTGGCTGTCATTTTAGGTTATGTGATTCAGTTATCAAGTAGGATGAGAAATCAGATTCTCAAGGGATAATTAGAAAAGAAAAGAAGAGTTAAATTTTCCACAAATGTGTTGCAAAAGCTGAAGTGGGATAACAGAACACAGAAACTGAGTTTCTATTAACCTGGTTTGAAACTGGACTTTGTCACGTGGAAATATTAAGAAATAGTGACTATAGTTCAGTTTCGGTGTCAAAGGTTTTCATGGGTTTGGAACTTCCAAATTCCCTCAGTTCCTCTTGCCCCGTACCTTCAACTCCAGATACCTTTATGCTCAAAGATTTTTCACAACACTTATATTACCCTTAAGCATGGATATTTCACTGTAGTTAATCAATAAAGCTTTTTTTTTTTTTTTCATAGAATCATAGAATGGCTTGAGTTGGAAGGGACATTAAAGATCATCTAGTTCCAACCCTCATGCCATGGGCTAGGACACCGTCCACTAGACCAGGTTGCTCAGAGTATCATCCAGCCTGGTCTTAAACACTTCCAGGGATGAGGTGTCCACCATTTCTCTGGGCAACCTGTTCCAGTGTCTCACCACACTCATAGGAAAGAACTTCATAATATCTAATCTAAATCTATGCTGCTCTAGTTTAAAACCATTGTCCCTTGTCCTATCACCACATGCCCTTATGAAAAGTCCCTCCCCAGCTTTCCTGTAGGTCCCCTTCAGGTACTGGAAGGCTGCTGTAAGTTCTCCCTGGAGCCTTCTCTTCTCCAGGCTAACAGATCTAATTCCCTCAGCCTGTCCTCATAAGAGGAGCTCCAGCTCTCTGATCATCTTTGTGTCCCTCCTCTGGATCCTCTTTTTGGCATTACAAAAGAAAGAATGAGGTTTTCATGGAATCCCAGACTTCATGTGTGCACATTTTATTACAGAAAGTAAAAAATCTCCAAAGTCCTACATCCTTTCACAGCAACTTTAGGTGCTTCATTCAGAGGAGTTTTGACTAACACTCAGGAAGATGTGAAAGTGCTGTAGACACATCTTCGTTTTGAAAATGAGTGCAGGTACTAGGGTCACTGAAGTAACCAGAGAGGACTAATATGTCTAATTTACAGTACATTTACTTCCAAGTTAGAGGAAATGTGAATTTAGTTTGGTGAACTTATTGTAGTCCTCAGTGGAAGGCTGCCTAGTTCAAAACTCACCACATAATTCAACACAAATCTGACAGCTATGACACAGGGAAAATGTAGGCAACCAGTATTAGAGCAGCAGAGTTGTTCTAAGTCAGGAGTGGAGTGCTATTGCAAAGATATATAGGGATGTTAATGCACAACATCTGTCAGCATTTTGCCTTGAACCGGCCTGCACTATAAATCTCTCAGTTTCATGAACAATAAAATCTCCAAACTTACAAAAAATGTAAATGCAATAAAAAATGTTTTCCCTAGACCAAACACAGTTTATTCTTTATGAGTATACATGTGCTTCTTTGTAGTATACTTTTAAATGAGGGAGCTGTTAAGAGTTGACTAAATGGTAGTTAGAATGTATGCAAGGTCCTTTTGGGAAGAAAAAAAAAATACAGTCTTATATATGAACATAAAGAATTTTTTTTAAGGCTTCTGAAATACAATGTGCTGTTTCTGAAAAGTTTTGAAGTACCCTTTAGGATCTCCACTATAAAGTAAAGGCTAAATTTGCTTTACCACCCACGGGGGCATGTTTTTTTTTAAGATTATCTGCTGATAAAATTAATATAAAAATAATAAGTATGAGGGAAGAAAAAAAAAATCTGGTTTGGTATGAATTCAAACTCAGGAACATTTCACAACTGGATATGTTAAGAATCTGCATATTCACATAATAAATATATTTGCTCCAGACTTTTTCACAAAAGATGTTTATAAGAAAAGCCATGTTTAATATTTTTCATGTTTATCAGTTTAGATAAAAATGCATCTCATTATATTGTTCATATCCACACTCTTGAAATGTGCTTAATAGATAAGGTTTAGTAAGACAAAAGAGAAGATTTGTTTGCACAAAGATTATGTTAAACTTGCTGGAAGCAGTACTGAAATCTCAGGAGAAGAAATAAAAAGCAAGCAGTCAATCTGTGTGCCTCTCATCTTTGCAATTCCTAGAGGTTATATATAAGAAGATTAGGAAACAACACACAGACAAAATTGATAAGCTTCCTAATGAAAACGAATTTTCCATGTTTGATGGCTTATATATATCATCATTTTTTGACAGCAGTATAATGTGGAAAGACAATTTAATGCAATAAGAAGATTTCACGTCCTAAACAAACTGTTTAGGATAGTTCTCGTACAAAAAAAGAATTGAAATGACATTGCAATAACCCAATTCCAATACCCCTAAGAAGCAGATAGGCATTGATGGGAGTGGATACTATTGTTTTGATGGTTATTTAGTTTTCCAGTGAAATTTCAGAAAATAAAGTAGCTTGAATGGATTGGTCAATATATGATATCTATGGGCACTGTCATGACACCCTTATTTAGGCAAAACTGACTAGCACACACATCAGAGGTTTGAGATAGAAAGCTGAAGAAGCCATATCCAATCCATTCCTTTGCCAAAGCAGGCTTAACTGGCTTAAGTTGCAGAAAAATATTCATGCTATTTTGAACATCCTTATGTTCAGTTTTATCACAGTACTTCTCAAAAATACTTTACAGAAACTCTCATTTAAAATATTAATATGTATTAGATACTCTTCTCTGCTCTCTGTAATCTTTACACCTGACTGTTCACATATTCAGCATCCTTTAAAGTGAAATTTTTTTTTCCGCTTGCAACCTTTTCCTTACATTCTATCAGTGCTCATTTTATAGTGATTAAATTTGAATTCCCTGCATTATTTTGAAGCCATGAGTAAATTAGACAAGAGTAAGTAATTTGCTTAATTTATTGTTCATTTGACTTTTGTGCCAAACAGCTTTCACACCCTTTCAGGGTAAAATTTTCACTGTTTCCACTGACTTCGACAAAAGTTCTGCTGTCATATTGCAATCTATCCAGGTACATAAACACTTCAGTAGAATCACTGAAAGTAAATATACCTGTGTTAGCAATATTGTACCAGCATTCTTTGTTTCACATACAGAGAAAGAATGAATTCAAGTAACTAGGAGAGCATGATCTACACTCATATTTGACACACTTACTAGTATGGTTCAAATGTATAGTTCTGAGATTATATATTTTTAATACAAAATAGAAGTATATTAAGAAAAAAAGAGTAAATACAGTATTTACTGGAAAAAAAAAACTTTTCTGAAGTTACTTTGAACTTTATTTAATTTGAGGTATATTAGTGAACAATTTCTGCCAAAGGGGAATAAAATTTTTGCTACTTGGACATAAGTGATCCTAGTTGAATAGCCAGTCCTTGTCCTGTTGTCCTGTTTTGGTGGGAGTTAGACGGGCTATTGACTAGACAGAAGTGATTTCTTCCACTGGAAGATGGATCCCAAAACTCTTTGATTCTATGTCAATGATGAGAGACAATTCAGAATATCCTTTTTCTTCTAGTTCATTGCAAAAACAGGTAGAAGTTAGTGCTGAACAGCCTACCTTTAATGAGCAAAGCGAGTACTTGGTCAGTTAGATGAGCATCTTAAGGAGAATGAAGACTTTCACAAACTTGTGGTGTACAACCTAATTCTCACAAGCATGCCAGAAGGTTATAAGAAATGTTATACCCCCCTGAAGAATATGGGGTACATTGCTTGCAGCAAAGGAGATTCACTGCTCTCTGCTCTGACACCACAAAAGGTAAAAGTGATTGCCTCCTGTTGTCTTTTGAAGTAGCAATACTCCTCAAAGGAAACAAATTCTTAAAGCTAGATGTAGAAGTTCTGCCACTACTGTTGCTTGTAAGAGCAGGGGCTGTGGACCTTTGACTCCTGACCAATGTCTAACTACTGTCACAAGACAGTGTCTCTCAGAGCTACCATCTATCTCCTGTGACTACAAGAGGCTTTTAGATTCATTCTAGAAGAGATGGAAATAAAGACAGTAGGTGATGCTGCCTACTTTGCTATCTTTCCATTTCAATGAGTAAACAATGACACCGTAGCCATTCCCCTTCCCTCCCAAATCACAGTCACCAACCATATAATACCAGTGCTTCTCTTCCTCCCATCTGACTGTAAAATTCTCTCTCTTTTCTCTTTAAACATTCATAATTTCCCTTTCTCTATTGTCAGCTTTTGTTAGTTTGTCTTAATTTGAGGGGGAGTTATTTATTAAACCACCATGTGACATTCCTAGAAGTTCCATCTGTCTAGAAGGTCATCTGACTGTGACAGATTCCTCATCAGGTCACGAACCTGGTGAACCAGGCTTTTGTGAGGCATCCTACCCCCTTGTCTTCTCATTTCAAAATGGGAATCCTGGAAGGACCAAACTCTGATAGTCTTAGTCCTCTTCATGAGTATACAGGCCTTTTCCTCCTCTCAAAAACTTTCTTAAGTGTGTGTTTTTTATCCCCCAGGTTCTCTTCTAGCATCATGTGAGTCTCCTGGTTGCCTGGTGTCCAGAGATTGGATGATGTCCTATGCACTGGTCAAGCACAATTCCATCTCAGCCTTTTTCTTTGGAGTTGTTGTCCTTAGAACAACTTTACATTAGAGGAAGGATCTGAACACTGCCCTAATGGTACTTGTAGACAGTTGTCAATTAGGACCTTTGGTCAAAGTTGTGATTTATTTAAAGTACTGAAATGTAAACCAATAAAAAAATAACTTGTTTCCAGAAAAAAACTTGTGAGGGTAAGACAGGGATATTCTGGGCTCTCTCAGGGGTCTCACAGACTCAGAAATAGTGAAAAATTTCAACTAGAACAGTCTCAGTGAATGGTCTTTTGGTTGAAGCTTTACAGGCCTTACAAGCTACCTGTGCACTGATTACATTGAATGACTACTACACTTTTAAATGAATTTTGAATAAATCTGCTAAAAGGAAAAGACAACAAAATGCAAAAAAACCCAAAAATTAATCTCAACTTAGTTGTCTAGAGTTTTAAGCTAGTGAAGAGAATGAGGAAAGACCATTTATTTCCTTGTTATGGATGACAGATGGATTTGAATTCTATTTTAAGTGCAGAACTTTGGTTTTATTTTAAATGAAACGTATTTTCTTTCTCCTAAGTGTTCTAAAAGCTGTCTATCTGAAAATATTCTCTTGGAACACATAACTTTTGTTCATTGAGCTGAAAAATCAGTGATTCCAATAATCATGTGCCAGCATAGCAGTCCTAACTGTAAACATGTTTTCAGAAAAGTCATTCATATTGGAACAAATGACTGATAGTAATGAATAAAAAGATCACTGTTTATTTGGCAAATGTAGAATTCTAAAGAGAAGAAATTATTTCTTGTGCAAACATCTTTCCTTTATTCTGTCTCCTTCCACACATGATTCCTTAGCTGTATTACACATACTTTTCCATTCTTTTTCCAAGAAAAAAAAAAAAGCATTTTAATTCTATATTGAGAAACATAAACATAAGCATTTAAACTAGCTTCCAGTATAATACATGATTTTGCTGTGAACTTTCAGACAGACAAAGTTACATATTAACTCTTCATAGAGCTTTCTCCTGCTTGGCCCTGGGTTAGCTTCTCCTTAACTAGCATACTGTAGTTTGAGTTGAAAATGAATCCCAGGTGTACTTGTACACGCTGTAGGCTTTTGTGCATCTGTGCAGGCAAGGCACAGATGTGTTTGAAGCTACCCTTCAAGATCCCACAAAAGCAAAATAGCAAGACCAAGACGTCTTTGTAGATCCTCACATAGGAAAGTGTATGGGGCATGAGGGTGTGTACGTGTAAGAGGGATCTTAAAATGTCTTATCTCTTACTCCTGCTGAAGAGTGACCTTCCCTCACAGAGAGAGTCCTAAGAGGTGTTAGAAGTAAAAGAGATGCTATTGTTCACATACGGGTAAAGCAGATCCTTTCCGACTCTTTCTTTCCAAAGTCTATATTCTTCTTGTTTAACTTTTTCAAAATTTTCCACCCATGCCTACATAAATCATCTATTTTGGGAACAAATTTAAAAAAAAAACAAAAACATTTTAATTGGAAATCTTAAGATGTTCTGGCTTCCCCTCCTTTTCTTTCTGTTCTTGCTTCACTCAGCAAACTCAATTTAACACTTATTACAAACTTTTACTTTGAATCTATGTACATTAATGCAATAAAAATGTTCCTTTCCTATTTCTGCACTTTACAATTGATGAAGAGTAACAAAGCAGATTTTACAAGAGACTTGAAACTCAAGAGTTGAGAGGTGCAAAGCAGAATAAAAAGAGGCTATGGGAGTAAGTTGAAAAAACAGAGTTTAAGGAAATTTAGGAAAAATCTTTTAACCCTCAGGACAAGGATGGGAACAGACTTCCAAGAGAGGCTGTAGAGTCTCTATCCTCGGTGGTTAGCAAGACTAGACAGAGCACTAAGCAGACTTATTCATCTCAGAGCTGACCCTAATTTGAGCAAAGAATTGGACAAGAGATGTCCTGAGGTCCCTTCCTCACTGAATTATTTTATGAAGACAGGTCCTTCTTATATCCCAGTCTGATTGCTTTTCAACAACAATTCAACAGTATTTTCAATGGAATTCTGACTAATTCTCCATATTACAAATAATTTTATATAAAACAGTCTGTTTTAAGTTTGAATTCCTTATTTTCCTTCTAAAAATTAACAACAGGCTGCTGGCTTAAGCATGCACATAATTTTAATTAATATGCTGCATCTGTTTTTTCCCAGATCATTAATGAAGATGTTAAAAACTGACTTAGCATATTGCTTTGCTTATACTCAACAGAAGTCATGAAAAATTACCTCTTTTGTAGGAGTAACCCAACGTGCTAATTCCGTACAATAATTGTCACTAATGTTGTTATAGCTGAATACCAATTAGCTTGAAATACGACTGAGAAATTTATATTAATGTTAACCTAACGCTTCATTTACATTTACAGCTGGTTTTAATTATTTGAACAATCACCAAAATATTAAAGCCTGCAATCAGTCATGTTTCACCTTCACAGTTGATTTTCTGGGAATTTAGAAAATAAAGCAGACATAAATATGATGAATTATTCCTAGGACTTTGCTTTTGCAATTAACTGTCAACTACTTTTATTACAGCAGTTGAATGTTTTATATATGTTTATTAAGCTCTAATTAAACAAAACAAAACAAGACAAGACAAAAAAACCAAACCAAACCAACCAACCAACCAAAAACACACAAAAAACCCCAACCCTAACCAAAAGCACTAACAAAAGCACCACCAATAAAATCCTCAAACACCAAAACCTCAAAGCTTCCAAAACATCTGTTTCTCTCCTCTATTCGTGTCTCAGTAGAGCATCTGGACCACTGTCATCTGTTGATCTTTTTTAATATGAGAAGTTGTTCAAAGTGTGGAGACATACAAGCTTCATTATTTTTTTATGTTTTACAATGCAATGAAATTATTTATAAATTCTTTGTAAAGACATGTTTCCTTCTTCCACCTATCAAGTTTTCCCTTCATTCACAGTGGAAGCAATTTGTGAAATGTTTTTTTAACATCTTTATCAGAATTATTTTCTCAAAGAAGATAAACAGTCTTCTCAATCACTGCATCACTTTTGAATTCAGTTGCAAATATATGAGATGGAATTTTCTAAAACTGTCTTGACAAATATATTCCCCAGACCCTTGGAAAAATATGATCTGAGTGTCTTACTCCCTTATTGTCTTTCCAAACTTAGTCCATAAATCCAAAACATAGCACCATACAAGCTACTATGAAGAAAATTAACCCTATTCCAGCCCAAAACTGTACATTTCCAAAGAAAGAAATGATGAATTATTTTCAGTAATTCCTGTCTGTGATATTTAACTATTCACAAAATTACAGAGTTGTTTAGGTTGAAAGGAACCTCTTGAGATCTTCTAGCCCAGAGTTCCTGCTCAAGCAGGTTCAGCTAAAACTTGTCCATGACCATGTTCAGAGAGTTTTTGAATGTCTCTAATGTTGGGTATTCCATAACTTCTCTGGGAAATATATTCCAGTGTTTGACCAGTGAAAGTAAAGAAGTGTTTTCATAATTGAGTGATGGAGCTGTGGCTGGTTAACTTCAGACAGCTTGTAGGTGTCCTCCCAGCTGCTCTGTCACTCAACAGGCCAAAGGAAGAAAATACACTGAAAAAATCATGGGTCAAGATAAAGATGGGGGGATCATTTACCAATTACCATGACAGGCAAAAGAGACTCAACTTGGGGAAAATTACTTTAATCCATCCCTGTTTAAAATAGATTTGGATAGTAAGAAATAAAGACAAAAACTAAAACACCTTCCCTCAACCTTCACTTTTTTTTCCCAGGATCAACCTGACTCCTTCATTCCTGACTCTTCTACCTCTTTCCTGTCCCAGCCCCATGGCCTGAGTGGTGCATAGAGATGGGTATTGGGTGGTTATGGTCAGACCATAAAAGTTCCTCTCTGGCATTCCCTCCTTCTCATGCATTTCCCCTGCACTGGAGTGGATCTTCCACAGACTGTAGTCCTCCAGAATAAACTTTTGCATAGACTCCTTTCCATGGGCTGCAGCTCCTGCCAGGGGTCTGCTCCAATGTAGTTTCTCCATGGGTCATAGTTTCCTTTAGTACACATCAACCTGCTCCATGATGGAGCAGGCCATGGGCTACAGTATGAATATCTTTTCTAGCATAGCCTTCTCCATGGGCTGCAGGAAAATACCTAGTTCATCATGGTCTCTTCCAAAACTTCCACAAGCTGCAGGGGAATCTCTGCTCTGGTGCCTGTAGCACCTTCTCCCTCTCACTCTTCAATGAATTTAGTGTTCATAGGGCTGTTTTTCACACTTTTTTTCTACTTCATTTTTTACTGCCAGGCAATGTTTTGCCTTTTCATAAATATGTGTTCCCAAAGGCACCACCATCTTGTCTGAGGAGCTCAGCGTGAGGAAGCAATATAAGGTTTCTCTTCATAGAATCATAGAATTGTCAGGGTTGGAAGGGACCTTAAAGAGCATCTTGTTCCAACCCCCCTGCCATGGGCAGGGACATCTCCCACTAGAGCAGGTTGCTCAGAGCCCCATCCAGCCTAGTCTTA
>WTSP01020580.1:0-87265 GCA_025331215.1 Actenoides lindsayi
CGAGCCCGCGCCTCGGCGGCACGGGGAGGGGCGGCGAGCGGCGGGGATCGCCCCGGGCACCGCGCCCCCGGCCCCGGGCACCGCGCCCCCGGCGGCGCTTCTCCGGCTCACGCTGGGCGCCGAGCGAGCGGGCAGCGGCAGGAGCTCCCTCCCTCGGCTCGAGCGTCCGTCCTGCTTCTAGCAGCGGGGCACGACCCTCACATTACATTATTTCTATTTTTCCCTAGCGGAAAATTCGTCATTCCACCACCCGCCAGCTGAGTTTCCCGAAGCTGGCAGCGTTCCGGCAATACTTTAAATTCACGTTAGTAAAAAAAAAAAATTGTCGCCCTCAACTCCTTGTGCGGTGCAAACACCACCCTCTCGCACCATCTTTACCAAGCCCTAAAACCCAGTTTCAAAACCTTCCGACAGAAGCTTTCCTGATTTTTTAAGGTAAACCTCACAGGCTTGCTCCCCATGCCATCTTTTTGGTTTCTAAACACGGACATTTTCCCACTGCCATAAGCAGCCTTCTAAAGTTTTTATATTATTTCTTTCTTTGTGTACAGCTCAGTTGTGAAAACCTTATTAACAGACATCAAATTACATAGATTTCTTGCTCTGGGAACTCCACGTTTATAAATGTACCCCTTCAAAACAAGCCATTTTAAGGTTGATTTCTTAGAAAGTTATTAAAACTGACAGCATAGCATTAAAAATTAAAAAATAAATAAATAAAAAAATCTATCTCCTAATCATGAAGCTATTTCTCTTGAAACCGCTCATGGAAATAATAGTTCTAATATAGGCTTCACATCTAACCTATAGCTACATAACATTAAAGATTACATTAAGGAGAAAACGATCAGCAGGCTAACTCAACCATGGTCACAATAGCAGCATTCTCAAGGCTGGAATTGTCACTGAAATCCATTTTTTATCTTTACTAATTGATCAGAGGACTAACAATGAAACAAACGGCATCTCTACCATTGGCCCGAAACGCAGCAGTCAGTGCCTTTTAAGAAAGTAAAAAGAAAGACGAATGTATGTTAGCTCAGCGTAGAGCGCAGCAAGCATGCTTTACCATTGCAAAGAATGCCATATTGCACCTATGCTCGCTATTTATTCAGTTTCTGGGTTTGCTTTCAATAGTACCAGCTGTTAAGACAAACGAAGCAATATAAGAAGAATCTTATCAGGTCTTGGTAATTCTTTATTATGTGGTTGCACTTGACACTCAAATTAGTGAAACAAAGGGCCAACTTGATGAATCATTGGAAGCAAATTATCTGCGGCTCTCCGAGGCTTCCTGCAAGAGACTAGGAAAGGCAGCTCATGCATTTTACAGTGCTGTTTCTCAACTATCAGCAAGCAGGTTGCTGGTGACTGACCTTTCTAAGTCTTTCTAATATATTTTGCCATGCCAAACTGAAGAATCGCTCTTATGATTTAGGCTCCTGGCTGTATGTTAGACATCTGTTACACAGTATGTCTGACCAAATTCATTAAACTTATGGGTTTTGGTGGAACAGGCTGGTTTAAAAATCTACTGATAAAGGAGACAAACGAAATTTTCTAATTTAATGCTTGACTTGAATAATGTCCAGCTTTCTGCTCGTCAAATATTTAATTAGATTGCCATGATGGTCATAGACAGTATTCTTGGCAGTCAAATGCTCACTGAAATAAATACAGTAGTGTAATGGAAATCCTACGGAGGTTTTTGTGTGTAAGCATGGGAACTTCAGAAATCATCTGGAAAACAGCCCAGCTATTTAATTCAATTTTAAATTCCTGTGAATTAATAGTTCTAGCTATCTGGAGGTTTGTTTTTTAACACTATTGGAATCTACACAGACGTAGATATGCATCTGTATATCCAATAGTTACGCTCACAAAGAGGAGGACAGCACAGACTGAACTCATAAGCGTTTAATCAACTTGGAAATGAGTCAACACAGAGAACATCTTAGAGTCCATCTGACTTCCTGCTTCAACCAATTTATTTTCAATATGCAAGGGATACTGAACTGTCCATGCATTTCTATTCCTCCTTAGAGCTAGGGGTAAAGACAGATTAAAACAGAAACAGCTTTCCCTGTCCCAGGAGAGAAGAGCCTGGCTAGGTTTTACAGCAAAGTCTGACCAAGGAGAGCTTTTCATCTGCATGGAAGGGAATGGGTTGTTTCCTCTTCCAGTTTACCCTTCTCACTTTCACCTTTCTGGTAGCTACAGGCAAACAAAACAGGCACACAAACTAAAATTCTGCTTGTGGCAGCTTCAGGAGGACCTAAGACGCAAATGACAAAATAAAAATCCATGTAGAGCGAGAAATCTATGTAAGTAGTGATGCAGATAGAGACAAACTTAGCAAAACTGACAATGGACTTGGAGTAACAGAGCTCTTTCACTGATTCCTTAATAAAACTGCTCAAACAGCAAACTTTCCCTGGGCTGTCTAGACGAATGAAGTGACTGTCTTTTTATAGTGCATTTTAGCCCGGGTTGTCTTTCAGAGGTTTCCTTGTATAGATATAAACCACCCTTTTAAACTGCATTTGCATTCTCATGAAGTTCATACAGAGACAACATAGAATAATTGACACCCTAACATAATGAACAATTATAGTTTCCACATTATGGTTGGCCTGGAATGAGTACTCGAGTGGAGAAGCCTCTCACTATTCATTTCTGCCAGTACATCTCAGCACCTTGCAGCCAAAAACTATTCAGTGCAAGTTAGGATGAGAGCTATGGTGGGTATTTCTGCTGATCACTCAGATGTTGTTTGCTAGGAAGTTTTCCTTGAGTGCACTGGCTACCTGTGTGACTCCAGCAAACCCTGCTCTGGACCTTGATGTCCATCTCTCCTTTATTGCACATGCAGTATGTACACCAAATGCCTCCAAACTGGAAGTCACAGCTACGCTTCAGCCCTGTCACCGCCTCAATATGAAAGCCCAGACAGTCTTAAATGTTTAATTATTTTTTGACTGACAATGTGGCTCCTTTGCTACGAAAAAAACCAAACCAAACCAATATTTTAGAGAACTGATTTAGATCTGTGCTCAGTTTTAAAGAGGGTAAGAAAATGAAGTTTCTGTTTGTCTACTATCCTTCACAAAAGAGTGAGAAGAAAAGAGATCTTGTATAAGTAGTTAAACTAGAGGTTAGTTCTGCATGTCATTCTGCAGGAGTGCTGAAAGCACTTACATTCCCATCACAATATACGTATGAAGATGTTTTTCAGAAAAATCTTGGTGATAGAAGTGCTTAAACTAGGTTGGAAGGGGGAGGTTAATTGTATCAGGACCACTTTGATATGCCTTTGAAAGGAAGAATCTGAGTTACTAAGCCTCTATAGGTGGCTAAGCAAGAGAAAATATTTGTTCAAAATTTAAAATTGATTTAAAAGTGATTACTGTTAAAGTTGAATAATTTTGTCATCTCCATTATACTTTGTGGTCAGTGAAGCCTTGGAACTGTCTCCTCAAGAGTAAAATCCTGGCCCCACTGGAATTAACTTCTATACATCTTTTATCCATCTTTGCTTGCTGGGGCAGAGAGCTCACCAGCAAGTGTAAAGCTCCCACTTCTAGCTCTGCAGCCTCATGAGGTATGAGCTTAAACCACAATCACTAGCATAGAACAGAATATTGCTTATCCTGGGCCTCTAGCCAGTGACATTTGGGACGATAGCTGGGAGTACTGCATTTTGGGGGGAAGAAGTAAGCATTTTTTTCCTGACTAGCTAGAAAAATGAGACTAAAGGTGCTAAGGAGGTTGGGATATGATGAAAGTTTGTGTGGATTAATAGACAGAGGGTCAGTCAAAGGTACACATGAAATGAAATACATCACACTGATACCACCTCCATATGTTGTTTTATTATCTATGTATATATGAAATTTTAACCTCTTTTTCATGAAAGGGCTGTGTTTTGCATCACAAACACAGCCAATGGAAAACATACAGCAGCCAGCAAAGTAATGAGCTTACACTATAGATTTTTCAAACTGCCCAGTGATTCATGAAATGCTTTTCAAAACTGGAAATATGCATTGAGGATTGGTCAAAAAAGGTAGAAACAGTATTATAGATCAGTCAATACTGCCTCTCCTTTATGAAAGCAGTCTGCCTTTGAACTTCTGACAGAAGCAGACAGTGATAGATGCATAAAAAAATGAAATATTGCATGGAAATAGAAGTGCAAATGAAAACAGAAGGGGAAAATAGTGAGATAAGATCTGCTGATTCTGCTGTTTTGGTTTTTTTGTTTGCTTTATTATTTTTTTTTCTATTTCTTAGTTTTCTCCCCAGTCTAGGAAGCATAAATAAATGTATTAGATCTTTCAGAAACAATATGTCTAGATCAACTGAATGGACTCATCTGCTTTAAGACTACATGTGAAACACTGCACTTCATTCTAATCACTTTTGTGGGGGGAAGATTAAACAAGGTACATCCTGCAATACACAGCATGCTCAAAATTCCATGTCTGAAGTCAGAAACTTTGAAGGTTAAGAAATTAGCTCAGGAGGCTGCAGATGGAGGGTAGCCAGTGCCACTTGTGGAAGCCAACAGATATGACCAGAAACTGTTCCTCACGGCCTTTTGTTCTACCGTTCACCGACAAAATAAAAGAAGCCTTACATAATCTCTATAAGCAGAGCATAGGTTTAACACAGACTGAAGCGACTGAGGACATAAATACTACCATTTGGTAAGAGATTGGATACATTTGAGTATTCTGGAGGTACCTTTGCTGTAATACGAGGGTTCTCAACAGGATCCTGAGGCTCAGCGTTCAGTGTATATGTGTCTATTCCTTTGCAGAGGAAAAAACTACACCAACAGGAAGTCAGTGTTAAATGGAACAAGAGAGTTACAAAACTTTTAACAAAATTACAAAGCAAATATCATAAATGAAGCATTAGTGCGATAAAAGGAAGCAAAGAAGGATAAGTGCTCATTATGGATTGGTTTGCAGTTCTTTACGTATTATTAGAGAGTCAATAAAAATCTCTCCTGCTATTACTAACACAAACACAAACATCACTTATGGTGACAGACTGAACAACAACTATGGCAACAGGGGGATCCATTACCTTCAAACTAAAAAGGCATAGCCACAGAATCAAGCAAAGTCCTTCAGTGGCCAAGCTATATATAACTTATTTTGGTAATAGCTACTGTTCTGTCTAGAGGTTTCTAGAAACCATCTTTACTATTCACACAGTATATCACTACGTAAGCATATATGCAAATTCAGAGCAATAAATCAGTTCATGTACAGTGTGAGAATAGCTGCCAGTGACTCCTGTCATAGCTCAGCTATTTCATGCTCATGTCCAGTGTGCTTCTGAACTTCTGTAGTGGCCGCCTTTGTTATGTAAGGATTTCCTCCACTTACCCAGCAGACTCCAGACCCAGGGATGTGACAGGAGCTGGAGGAGGGTTGCTGCACTGAAGTGAGCTGCTTGCCAAAGCCAGTGTAGTTCTAGTGATTTGCAGGTTCGGGTGGGGATAGATTTCTACTGGGAGAGATCAGAGATCATGGCCCCAAGGTGCAGTCATTGTAAAAGTATGAAGACAGTGGCCACATTTCTGTAGCTTGCTTAGTTAATAGCAAGTGACTATGGAATCTGGACCTATGAGAGAGTACAGAATGGCAATAAAATTATTTTCTGTGTCCAAATCTGGTCCTGGAAACCACCCTAGACAACTCTTCTAGCCAGAATGAGTAAGTGCTGTAGGAATTAGCCTGAAACAGTGGGAGAGTTTCTTCACTGCCATAGATACCTAATTGAGTGCTCCAAACCAGCTGCTAAAACAGATGGATTGCCTTCCTTTGCAATGTGATGTGTCCTTGTTTAAACATTTCTGCCATATTATTGATATTTGTCACTCTTAAACAAATACAGAAAACAAGTCTCTGTTTTATACAGGATAGATTTCTTGGGTGTCTACCGGCATCCTCAAACCGTGGATTAGAGCAAATCCATGGCTATATACACTAATTTTTCTTTCTTACACTTCAGGGCAGAGAACCAAGTTCAGCTCAGCTGCAGAGCTGGATGGAACATTTCCTGCAGCAGCTGTACCCTCCTTTCTTTGAATTGCTATTAATACTTGTTATCACATTCCCTAGCCTTTGTCACCACCACCTGCCTCATGCTTTTGATTCAAGTGACAGAACTTGGAAAAATGCTGTACTTTTCCCAATCAACGGTAGATATTTTATTCAAGGTGGTGATTGTATATCTATTCTCCCCCATAAACTACAGTGCCAAGAACATACCAACTCAAGTTTTGCTGCAGTACTTTTACTGCCTTCTGATGATTTCCTTGGTGAGGATTGCATTTGGCTTTTTGTTTTCCTGAATTTCTCTGGAGACCAAAGCATGCTAATCAAACATTTGTATTTATCTAATTGCTTTATTTTTCCTTTTTGTTTATGTTTTATTTCAGTTTAGAAAGGATTATTTTGATGCCTTCTTTGTCTAGAATAGGGGTTTTTTTGCAAGGTATGTATCTAATTTTGTTGTCAAATGTCCCCAGAATCTGTAAGGTTTGTTCAGTTTTTCTTGTGATCAGTAGCTGAATCTGAAGCTAAGCTCTGTAGGGCAAGTGCTGTTTCTGTCCTGAGTTCAAATAAATGAGGCCTTAGGCCATTTATGGTTTAGACCATAAATTCAGATGTCAAAGGAACAGGTGGTAACATGACACAAGCTGTTCTTGCTCATTGTATGAGTTTCCTCTGCTCAGTCTCCTACTGCTTCATCTCTGTCACCATCCCGAATCACTCTCCAACAATGTCTACTCCATTTTGGTGAGTTCAGTTTCTGTCCATTGATAAATGAGAGCTTCTCTGCTTCTAAGTAATATCAATGTCGAAAATGTGGAGCTTGGATTCTGAAAGCATGTCTATACTGGCACATTAAATCAGGCACAGAACCACATTACTGTGACTGAAGCCTTGCAGGGTAAAGCTGGCTCACATCACCCACCTTGGAGCCTGTGCAGAGGAGCTCAGGTGCATCTGCACATCAGCTCCAGCTCACTAGCAGGCTGCTAGGTTAAAGCAGCATGGGTTATGGTTCAAGAACTTGGAAATAGTAAAGAAGAACAAAAGCTTATCAGAGAAATTAAAACAATGGGTGTGATGCATTAGTACAACATAGTGCAGTAGTTGCTCAACGTTTGTTCAGTCACTGATTTTGGAGGTTTTTAATATATAATTTGATATCCTACTGGTAAGCAACTGCGGACAGTGTTGGACTTTCTTTCTAAGTGAGGAGAGAAGGAATTATCTACCAGTTTTGTTTGTGTAGTTGGCTCAATCATTTTAATTAAAAAATTACTGACTTTGTCAAGCTCTTTAGGATCCTCAAAAAATTTTGTCCTAAGCACTATTCATCTTCAAGCATTGTCTACACACTAACTAGTCCTCACAAAATCCATGTGGCATCATCCCTATTTGCAGAAGACAGTGTGTAGTGAAGGTTAGAAATGCTGCTCACTCGACTCCAGCTGGTATCTTAGAGCTATTAGTATTTTAGTACCTTGGGTATTGAAGCCCACAAAGCCTAAAGTTGGGCACTGAAAATTAGAAGCCTCTTTTGGAAATCCGAACCTTCATGACTTCTCAAAACCAAGAGTTCCTATTTCTCAGCATTGCTTGAGAACTGCTGTGATAGCAACATCTCCCATCTCTACTTGTAGTTAAAAAAGTCTGAAATAGAATTGGGCAGAAAGTGACCTCATAAAAATGCTGGCTTGCAATATCACTTGACTCTCTGGTTCTGCACATTTCTAGCTATTACAAGCTATGAAACCTCACAGTCTCTTCTGAATTACCATCAGCAGTTATCAAAGCTGATGAGACCCATTACAGACTAATGGGTCATTGGAAAAAAATGTGTTTTCTTCACCCTTCCCCCAAAGGCAAAGATGGCCTATGCACAGACCCATTTTGAGAAACCAAGCCAGCCCCTGTTAGCATATGTGCTAGGCATATGGTCCAGCTCTAGCTTTCAGTTTCCTTTTCTCAGCTTCTGCAGGGGCTTTGCTCAGCCCTTTTTGCATCACCTCTCCAGGCAGCAAGGCACAAGGACCTGTAAGAAACTATGCAGAGCTGAACCAAAAGTGTCCAGGAGCCCATGATGACTGCAGTACTTTCACATCACTCTGTACTGATTGTCCCAACACTTTACACCTGCAGCTAACACCTGATACAAGCCTCTCTCAAATCCCCCCACTCATCTTCAACAAGAACCATCTGCACTCATTTGCACTCCTTTTTTTTTTTTTTTTTTTTTTAACTGTCCCTTATCCAGCCCTTGAGTAGCTGGACTGGTTCCTTCTTGGCTACTCCTCTCTACCACCTTGTACTTACCATGTACTTCATCGTGTACTTACCCAATCCATGCAGAATTCCATAAGGTAACTGGTTAATGTCGCATCTGCTTGGCAAGCTGCTTCTCAACAGAGTACTGGGTGATTGCTAGCACAGCTACTTATCTGTAGCTGTATTATTATAGCATGTCGTTTTGATTAATTAGAAATGCAACACTGTAAGTTTTATTTTCACAGTCTGGGTATTATTAACTAACATGCAAAAGAGAGAGTGCCCTATTCGCAGCTTTACATATTTGAAGGTGAGAGAGGAAGGGGAAGGGATTAGAGTGGGGCAGAAAGAGTACGTACAGCAAATATGGATACAGTGTAGGGTGAGAAGCACTTAAAGGAGTGCGTCAGGGATAAACAAGGCCTTAGACATCATCACAGACAGTCAAGAAGTCAAAAGAGATCTTAAGAAAAGTACTAAGTCCAATCTGTGCAGTTTCAGTCACACCAACACAAAAGAAAGCTTTAGAGTCTGAAGGCTACCCTGGGCTGCTGACTTTTAAGACAGCTAATTAGGATTTAGAAAAGGAAGTAGAAAGCAGTACACAGAGAAAGCAGGATATGCTTTCTGACCATACCAAATATAAGGGAAATATAATCTCTAAATCTTACTAAAGAAGTGATGTAAGGGGAAATAACATCTCAGCCTCACCCTGCTTCAAGCTCAAGACCCATGAAGAGGGAGACTGTATTCAAATCTGTGTGATTGAAGAATATTGCTAAACTCGACCCTAAATACTTCTGTGTAAGGATGCTACTTCTAAGCAAGCTGTGCTGTCTTGGAAATAAAAGCTCTAAATCTAAGCTGGATCTTCGTCTTATCTTTCATCTCACCCAAAGGTGCTTAGTCTTTGTGTACACGTGGACTGACCTTTCTAGTCTATTGCTATTGAATTGTTCATAAATCTTGTAATCATTAGACAAGGTTAGCCTTCACATTTCAAAAAGGGAACATCTTTTTTTTTGCCAAGCTGATGTTGGCTGGTTTTTGAGTCTTTTTAACACTACATTATGCAAACCAGGTGCTGACCAGCAGATACTTCACAGACTGCAGTGTGCTGATTGTGGCAACATTGAAACAGTCTAAACCGTATAGGAATATGGGTTACACAGATCCATTTTATTCCTAAATGCGGGTATTAACAAATCGGCAAAGTTATTGGCCAATTGACTCAAAGTATAAGCATTAAAATAATTCAACCTGAACAATGCGTGGGTTTATTTTATGTTTAGTACAGTAGGCTCACCTGCACGAATTTGCTGTGCTTATTTAATATCCTCTTTAAGATGAAAAATGATGCCAGTCCTGTGGTAATAGCATCCTTTGACGCTGAGAAAGCGTTTCACTGGATTGAATGGCAGTTTCTCTTTACTATGATGGAAATTTAAAAATTTGCTGTAGATGTATTGCATCAGTTACACTGTTCTGAGCAAGGATGCATACTAATGTCACAATACTATCTCAATTTTGACTTTCGAGGCAGACTAGTCAAGGGTGCACACTTTCAGTGCTATTTTTGTTAATGGAAGCAAACCAGTCTTTAAAAGACTTGGGAGATTGTGTGGAAACTCAAAAATAGAATGCATTAAAGCTGAGAGCTTGTATTTGCAGAACTGCCCTTAAAATGGTGTCCCGTTTTGTTATACAGTAGTAACCCTTTGGAGACTTTAAAACAGATTCTGCAGGGAGCTGCAGTTCCTAAACATCTTCCCATATATGCAGTGGATTAGGATTCATCCAAAGATTTTGGATCTGAAGCGATGATACCTCTGGAACTGCTGTCTTGCTACTCATTAAACTGAAAACTCTTGAGTCTGAGGACCTTCACAGTGGCCTGCATGGGGTACAGTGAGGCTTCAGATGAAAACATACTTTACTTCAGGCTTGTATTTTAACGTGATTTTATGAAGGAAGAATTATGGACTGTTCTCCCATGCTGTGATCACTGGGGTGTACAGAAGAAGTGTCACCTCCCCTTGCAGGAAAGCACATTACCACCAAGTAAAAGGGAAAATCCTTATGAATTCTCAAAAGGCTGTACAATTTCTTTATTACTTTTCCTCAGTATTCTGAAAGGGTTGGACAGAAGTATGCCAGTAGTATTAGAACGAATGAGCCTTTGCCTCCACAGAGAAAAAATACCTTCAGTCAAACCAGACATCATGTGAACAACTGTGGTACAAGCTCTTCCACTATTTCCTGGTTTCCTGCTTCCCCCATGTTAAATGTCAGAACCATCTTCTGTGATATCTTAAGACTTATACTGCTACGCACATATATTTCTTACACTGTGCACATCAACCCTTACTTGAGTCTTTCCCATGCCTAGTTGCTGTTACTCTTCTCTCATCCACCATATAAGCTTGGAATTCTTGCAGGTAGGTATTGGCAAAGGTCCTTCCTCTGCCAGCTCACTTCGAGCTGTAACCTCTAACCTTTGGGCTTGGGAAGGTAGAATTAGTCCCTATGGCAACAGAGAAATCAGCAAAGAACAGGTGAAATGCTAGACAGATGTTTCAAATTTATCACAGGCTTCTGCAATTAAGTGTAATCAGATCATCATTCCCACTCCAAAAAAGACGGCAGGTAAAACTGCATGGCCAAGGAACTACATTGCTTGGGTGGAATTGGATCCTCATGGAAGGACACAGCAGAACCAGAGAAGGTGATGGGACATTTTAGTTGGCCCTGAAATCAGCAATGTCTAACTGTCACTAGTTCTGGGCAACCCTTGCCTTTCAGTAACACGGTAAACAGAGATATCTGCAGAGGGAAGACCAATCTAAAATCCTTAAATACTGATTTTCCATTCTCACACCAGAAAGAATGTTGGAACTGAAAAAACTTTTTGAAAATATGTTACTCTTATTCTTTTCTTCAGTTATTGGTATTTATGGACTTGAAACAGGCTTGAATATATGGTGATGTAAATTACATATACATCAAATCAAACATTTAGGAATAAATCCCTCTAGCTGCAAAAATTGACATTTCACTAAGTGCTTGGAAGTTAAATGCAAAATCAGTAAATGAAGTTTAACAAAGGTAAATTGAAAGGCAATATGAACTCACTCTGATGAGTTAATGTAATTCCCCTATGGAATGCTAGTTTCCCTACCATAATTAATTTTAAACACTAAACCAGTATGTCTGTTTTTTGATAATTATAAAAATGCATTCATCCATGTCCTTGCAAATTATTAATATTTATCATACGGAATATCCTGTAGACATTAAGAATCAAGGGAGACAGTTTTTAGGAAATTCTTACACAGCTTTACTGAAACAATAATGGCATTTTAGATACCAATGAGCATAAACTGAAGAGACATACAGGGCTAAATCCTCAAGCCTCCTTCCTAGTATCTACCTCACATATCACTCAGGCAAAATTTGCACTGAACCTCAAAATCAAAGATTTCAGGACTGCAAGTGTGTGATACTGCCAAGTACCCCATGTGCTCACTTCATTCCTGTTCCACTCCTGGGAGTCAAGAATATCAAGTGTTCTAAGGGGATGAGGCCATAATGATGTTATAAAAAGATTATGAAAGCCCCTGTAGTTCTCTTCCATTTCAAGGATAACTTCAGTGATAAGAAAACTGCATCATGACACCTTTGAGTTACCTCTCTGACATTTCAGCAACACTGATTATCAGTAGTTCTGTTCATGGATATTTTTAAGCCTCTCAGCACATTTGGACCTAAAGCTTCACACTGGTACAACTCAAACTGATCATCTGTAGCAATAAGAAGCTTCCCTTAAGTCAGCAGGAGTTAATGGGGGTTTTGCTTGCACAGAAGCTGCTTGATCAGATGCATGTGATCTAGTCCTATGTTGAGATACTGGTTATGGCAAGCCCAAAAAGCAGGAACTGGAACCAAATATGAGGCATAGCATTTTGCAGTTATAAAAACTTAAGATTTCATCATTCTTTTCCATTAAAAAAAACACAAACCCACATATTTCACTGATTTCTGAAATGAAATTTGACCAGAATGTGCTTTCCTTCAAAATATACCCTAATCCATAGGCAGAAGACAGAGCAATTTCATAAAATAACTGATTCTAACATACACACTTGTGTGTGTATGTGTATATATATGTATACATGCTTGAGCATACACATTAAAACTTCCTTGGCTGATACGTTATCTATTGAACTTTAGATCATTTGCTTGACTGATTAAACAGGAACTCACCCACAGCAGCAGCAAGGGTTACAACAACAATGATCAATAAAACCCATTGTCCCCTTCCAAAATTACAGGCAAACATCACTTTACATGTTCATGATTGGTGGACAACAAGCGTCATCTCCACAGATTAGGAAAAGAGAGTTAGCTGAATGTTGGTGGGAATATCTGGAAATAATTTTCAACCTTTTTGTGGCTAGTTTCTGCAACAGACAGAAGGAGCAGGGTTTTTGGAAGATACCCTGGGTTTTTCTTTTTTCATTTTGGTGAAGTAGAGCAGCTCAGGCTCTGTTTGTGTTGGGGACTGTGAAAACACAAAAGAGCAGATGAGACAGAGCTAGATAAGAAAAGACATGTATTTCTTGTCCTATCTGTACTCAATAACTAAAGGAGGCAGGAGCTGCAGCAGCGCCAGTGCAGGCAGATGTGCATTATTCCCTGCACAGAGTGATGATGCAGCAACCTGTGCTCCTGCAATGCAAATTAACTTACTGCTGTTTCATGTACCAATGGAAAGACTTAAAGCAGCAAGTTAGATAACATGCTAAATATACCTACAGGCTGACAAAAGGACTATTAAACTTAGACTAATCCAAAAGTATCAGAGGTATACAGGGACAACCGTTGTGGTGCAAGACAAATGGGACAGCTAATGATATTTCAAAGATGAGTAGTTCCTGCCTGGGAAAGTGAACAGTTTTAACTGTTTTGTACTCTCTTGCTTTGATCTGACATTCCCAATTCTGTTCACCTTGCTGACCACCAAGAGAGGAATGAGAAGACTTAAGAGTGTGTGATTGTTGGGTGCTATTATTTATGTCAGCATTCTTCATTATTGAGTTGGTTGTTTATGCTGCTGATGAGTAATGTCATGAAGCAGATGAGCTAGTAAAGTATGAAGGGTATTCTATAACCTTTGCTGTACTTCCAATTACCTTACAGTAACTTAGAATTCAGAAATGCAGCTCTGAGCAAAATCAAAACACAATAAGATAAACTCCATTAGGAACTGAAGCACTAGGGCTG
This sequence comes from Actenoides lindsayi, assembly GCA_025331215.1. Classification (NCBI taxonomy): domain Eukaryota; kingdom Metazoa; phylum Chordata; class Aves; order Coraciiformes; family Alcedinidae; genus Actenoides; species Actenoides lindsayi. The sequence continues at coordinate 13,620 of WTSP01020580.1, forward strand.
TTGTTGAAGGAGGGCAAAATGGTCTAATTAATAGTTATTGCATCAAACTCCCGCAGCAGTTGCAGTAATGACACTGATGATATTGATGGCATTGGAGATGGAGTTTAGCTCAGAATGGAAATGAACAGAGTATTCATCTTCAGCTGCATATTGCTGTAGGCAGTGGAAGGCCTTCGAGCTTCTTTGTTTTGTTTTCTGTTGTTCAGCTGGCTTTCTTTGATAGTGCAGCTCCAAGCGATTAATATATATATTTACACAAGACAGAGCACGTTCGTTTCACTGGAGCCCCATGGCTGACACTTGGCCATACTGAAGAATAAGCATTTATTGGTTTTCATTCCCGCTGTTTGGTTTTTCAGCGACAGCTCCATGTAGGTGGATAGTTATCTAAGGGGGTCTTCCAACTTCTTTGTAATTTTTATAAAACATTTCTCTCTCTTCTTTGGTTTGTGAAAGCTGTTGGCAGCAGGTACTGCCAACTCCTGCATCCTGTGATAAGGTTTCATTCTCAGCAGTATTTGGTTTCAGCTCAGACTCCTGTTGATATGTTTTCTTTCTTTCACTTTACTGCTTCACTTTACTATCTGTTTGGCTTGTATTATTGTTCAGAAATAAACACATCACAAAGTCTTCCAGTAACTGAGCTGATTTATGTAGGTAGATGAGGTCTTCATTAAATGTCAGGGTCAGTAAAGCTCCTGTCCATTCTGATGTTAATGCCCACTGTCTCACAAACACCATTTATTCATATGAAACGTCAGATCCTAGAACTGGAATAAAAGTCACTGTATAGGGCCAAAAGCTAACAAGGAAATCCAGAGCTTGGAATATACCTCAGGAATTTATGACAATAACTGACACCCATAGCAGTAGCACTCTGATTCTGAATCAGTTGTACCATGCAACTAAACTCAAGAGAGTCCTGTGATCAGAAGAGTCAGAGTAACATACACTAGATAAAATATTTTTACAGTACCATCAAATTTGATGGCAAAATTATTCCTGACTTTAGCAGAGAGAAAGATTGATGTAATCTTCAAGGTTGCAAGTGCAATCCTAGGCTGGACAGAGGTGCAACCAAGCATCCTAGGAGTTTACACAGGTAAGCAACTCTCAAATACCCAGATGAACAAAAGTTTATCACACAGAGTGTGCCAGGCCTCCAGCTACACTGTACAAAACAGCTATAGCACCTCTTTAGCTAGCACCTGCAGCTTCTGCTAATTAAATATTAGACCTCTAGTGAAGACCTGATATAACAGCTCTGAACTACCCACTTCAGAAGAACCTGTTAAGAAAATGGTACCCATTCTAAACACCTCCCTGGCTTCATTATGGCCACTTGTGATAGTGGCCAGCCTTTGTCTGTGTACCTTACTTTCTGCCTCCCTCAGCAGCAGTAAAATCCAGGGTCACTTGGTGTTGACACTTCTCCAAGTGAGTCTTATCTGTTGTCTCAGGAGCAGACTTACTACTTGTTTTCTTTACGTTTTAATTTACTTCCCCTAAAGATAACACTTAAAAGAAGCAACTAATGTTCTGTAACCTCTTTACTGATCCATCTTAACAGCTGTTGATCCATTTACAAAGAGAAACACTTTAGGTAGGAAGAAGAATGTAACTATAGGAAGTATTGTAGAGGCTTGAACATATTCCCAGGCTTTACCATCAGTTTGTACATTTAGTATTAGGAACAATCACAGGTTTCAGTTATTGTAAGCTGTGAATTTGTGGGATGCCCTAAACAAATTATACAACTTGTTCCTGGTGCTGCACATCATAAAAACTCCACCATCATTTAGTCCAGAGCTGCCTGATAACACAGTTAACTGCTCGTTTCCCCAAGGTATACATGCCACGGAGCCTGAAAATTCGTCTTCCCATGGACCTTCCTCTGTTATTTCTGGCTTTTGCCATGAACATATTTTTTGTGCATTTGCAAGGCTTGTCCAACCATTGGTGTATATAGAAAGCAGTTATGACTGTTGCTAAGAATATAACACAACAGTGGAAGCAGAGACACTGAAAACTATAATTTCCAAATAGCCATGATTTCCATGGTTGTCTTGGTTTGTAACCTCCAGTCCCAAATTACGTAGCACAGGAGAACCTCTGTCCCAGAATCTTAACAAATGTCAATCCACACAGGGCCATCAACTCCACAGCAGCTACTAAAGCAAACCTTAGAAAAGATTCTGCTCTTTGTTTTCCCCAGAATAGAGAAGGCTTGTTTTTCCTCAGCATTTCTGTCAGTACCTCATCTCACTGTATATATTCTTACCCTGATGTGTTAGTATGTGGTCATGTGTTCATGATTTGGATTAGGAGTGGCTGGCACTTGTTCAGTCTGGATTCCCCCATTCCTACTGAGAAGTTATCAGCTTTGTTGTTCCACAACATTTATAGGACTAGGACTACAGATTAAATCAGACCTGGTCAATAAGTAATGAACAGGGCTAACATTGTTCATGTAACATGGGCACAATATGTCCATCGGATATGGGAACAGCATTCAAACAAGGAGTCCCAAACTTCGTTTTCTGGGAAATATAATTTCGTAAGGGAACGTCAAAACAGGGCTCAAGAAATTTCTGTTCTGTTCTTCAGCTCAACAAACCATCTACTATTTGAGTGGGGACAAATCCTCTAACCTGCCCTATATAGATGGGAATAATATTTTGCTTGGTACAGGATTTATAGAATAATATCTTTTACTAGCTAAGACAAAGTTTATGAAAGCCAAAGAAGCATTTAATAAATAATGTTAGACCTTCAGAGATCTATATTTTCCCTCAAGACCTGCACAGAAAAGGTGTTGAAATTTGGCCTCTTGCCCTGACATGCTATGACTGAAGTAACCTTCAAACTCTCCAAAGCTTCCTCTCATGTGGGACTCAGCAGAAGGGAAATATTCTTGCCTTTTAATAGAAAGCTTCGTTACACTCATTTTGTTAATTGATTACTAAATAGTTTACCCTAACCCTTCCTTTCAAGCCTCATTTATAACAATTTCTTAGTATTTTATACAGTATTTACTTTCTATTATATTTTAGTAGGTATCCAATGCACCTAAGGCTATTTTGCTGTACATGCCCCTGCTTCACCGTTTTTTACCTTTCTGTGAATGACAGAACATTTGTTTGCAGAATAAGCTTCATGGCTGAGTTGCTACATTCAACAGTATTTTTCCCCTCTCTTCTGCTACCACATGCACAGTGGCCATTCTGTGCGGCCAAAGTAAAAACAACAAAGGCAAGGCTGCCAGCTAGCAATTTGTGTTTCATTTGGCATTGCTGAAGCAAGTGGTGATGTGTGTTATCTACATATTAAGAGTATACCTTCAGAGCGAAAACCTGGCCATTAAAAAGCAAGGATGAGTAAGAAAGCACAAAAGTTATTCCAAAGTCAAATGCTTTCTAAAACTGCATCAGCTTTAATAAGAAATGGCAGCTCCAGACACCACACACATCTTTTTATACTGTCAAACATAAATGTACAGGAATGTATAGTACACAATTAGCAAATGGAACCACCAGATCTGCCAAGAAATTTGTTTACCTTGCCAAATAAATGCCAGTCAGGTTAAGCCGTACAGACACTGAGCCTGGCCTTGGCAACCCAGAGCAGTAAACCTTTGCCCTGCTAATAACATGGCAAAGCACAATGGCATTTTGTTTTACCAACATATGGTCAGGAACAGCAATATCCCAGTCCTTGAAAAGAAGACTTACTCTTCTTTTTACTTCTCCATTGTTCTCCAGTACTTCCCTCAGTTCTCAGAAAAATAATTTCATGTCCTCCTCCCAACAGAGCCAGTACTATGCTCTTCTGTTACCAGTTCTGAATGATATTCTGTGCACTGGAGTGCACAACCCGTATTAATGAGCTTTGGCAAAATATCAGATTCATTTTCCCCCCTGTCTAATTACAGAGTGCTATTTGTGTCATTCTCGTTCAGGATCTACCAACAGATCTATTAGAAACACCTATTTCTAGGGATTTATTAAAAAAGCAAGAATAATGAGCTTTAAAATCACTAAGAATGGCATGCAGCTGCAATATTTTTGGATCCTTTTTTATACTGCTTACCCAGTTGGTTTAAGATGTTTTTGGGGTCTTACAGCCCTGTGTAAAGAGCAAAGTTTCCTGCAATTAATATATGCTGTAAATTAATTCATTTTGATACCTGAAGGTGTTTCATAAACTCGTGTAAAACAAATCAACAACAAAATAATTTGTGAAGTTTCACCCATGGTTCAAAGCCCTCATCCTGCAAGGACAAATACACCTATTTTACTTTCTGTAATTTAGCAGAAATGTTTATATATAAAGGATGACTGATGTGCTTAGAGTTAAGCCTGGTGAAAGTCTTCACTAGACCTAGATCTGTGTAACAGGCCAAAGCTACTTTTGGTCCCTAAACATTGATAAATTACTTTAAAATAATGCATTTGAAAATTTCTTTTAGTTTTACTCATTTGCAAACCTTGGTTTTTTCAGGCCTCCTCTCCTGGCAGAAAGACAAAGGATATATGTATAAGAGTTTTTCACATGGACCAGTCATGGACAAAGTGCTACAGTGCAGTGTATGCTATTGTGATAATTAAGGACAGGACTTTGCCATCCTATCCCAATTTTTCTGAAACAAACAGGAATTCTCCTTGAGTAAAATCTACATACAAGCTGATCAATGTGGTGCTAAAATTGCTTTTGAATTTACTTGTTTAAGGGACTAAAATAGATACACAAGCACATATAGGTGTGTACAAAAAAAAAAAATTGGTTTGATTTTCTAAGCTGTCAGTCATTCTCTAGAAACTGTAGACTGTAATCCAGGACAAAGTCAATACATACCCTTCCTGCCTATAGAGATGGTTCCTTAAGTTTTTTAGGGTTATAAAGCCATCAGCTTAGATATTAATCAGATATTACAATATTTACTGCCTGCTTAGTAGGACTGATTTAGGATCCACTCAAGAGATTTGGAAAATGGATCTAGCTTCATAGTTGTTATCTTGCTCTAATATAAGAATGAGTCCTCTACTTTGCTCATTCCTATAGTAAATTTGAATATGTATCCTACTATAAATCCCAGTCTCAGCTTCACCCAGTGACTACACAGTCAACTGCAGTATCTTTTTTTATTAGCCCCCTTTGGCAACTCTGCAATCTGACCCCCAAACTGGAGCTCCCATCAGGCCCCAGGAAACACAGCTGTGAAGTATGACATCTAGCCTGGCTCCTTAGAAGCAAGTCACTGGGTGATCTACAGAGTTCACAAGCTGTAGATCTGGAAAGAACGGGTCAAAGATAGCTGTCAGGATGGACACAAAACTGTACCTCCCCAATAAGCTCCTTCACTGAATTTCATGATCCAGCTAAATAAAAGTTAATATTTTCACAAGTCATTTTTTTTCTGCCTTGGACCTCATTCCAGTGTGCTGAACAACTTCAGGGCTGAGAATACAAAAAAAGTAACAGCTAAAATGAATGGCTAAGACAGAGTGCTGTAACAGAAAGAGAGGACTAAGGCTTGAGGAGCAGTGAGACAGGAATAGGAAAAAGGGAACACCTTAAACCCAGAGGCATGGTAGCCCCCGTGACCATACTGAAACAATCCATGTTATGTGATTCCATGCTCCATCATTCACATGTAGCAGCCTGAGCATATGAAACACTCATGGAAGGTGGCCCTATATCCCTTTACTCTTCCAGTGCTAAACTCAGAGGGATCTCTGCACAAGCTCCCCATATCACTGTACATAAACCAGTTTTCATTTAAAAATAACAGGAACCCATGGGCTCTACAGTTAGCCCTAGATGATCTTGAATTTGTAATATACTAAGTATCAATTCTCATCTGCAGGCACCTGAAATTTCAATCATATGTATGACTGAACAGATAAAACATGTAAAAACTAATGCTTGACTGGGTGGTCTAAGTGTCATTGCAAAGCAAAGAAGAATAGATACAGTAGTTCATTTAAACATGCCAGTTATTTCCTTCCTGTAACACCAAGAGTCTATAACAAAGATGGTAGTTTCTCTTTTTTCTTTTTACATACAGAATTATCAATACAGAAAAGCTGGTAATCTGAAGAAAGAGGTGCTTTATAGGAGGTCACAAATGCACAGCAATTTTTATTATTGCAATTCCACCTCACTCCATACAACTAGTTAACATGCTTTTTGCTTTGTTGCTGTATTGCATTTTCCAGTCTCAGCTTTGTTCTCTGAACATTGAATGTCATGGGTCATGAGTTGACTTTGTCAGCCTTTGTCCACTGTCTCCTGTTTCATCTACATAGCTCTTTCTGGCTGCATTATCTATTATGTGTTTCCCAAGAGCTAGTTTAAAGTGGATGATGGGGCATTACCTCCCTTATTCAACACATGCGGATCTTCCTGTAATAGGCACATATCTGTCCTGTTTGCCAGTCTTTCTTTGCTTTTGTAAACCAAGACTGGAACACAGTTTATAATTTTCCCCTTGTATGTCTATTTACGTTTCTACAGCTTAATACCTTCCATAAGCCAAAAGGTTCAAGGGGCATTTTCAAGGCTGACAATTTAAAAATGTGGCTACTGTCCTACAAGTGAAGGCTGCAACAGCTGTAACATCTCAGTTTCCAGAAGTACTAGATATTAAGTTTGTAGACAATGGTATAATGGTAAACACAAATGTGGCAAGAAGTGTGTAAAAAGCTCTATTATTAAATTATTCTAAATTAGAACAGCTTCATTTTGGTACATCAGTCCCTGACGACATATACCTCTGCATCTTATGCTGCCTGTCTTTTCATGGATCTCTAGGGCAAGTAAAAACTTTATTCTCTAAACCACTCAGTCATGAACTTTTATATCTACAGTCCCAACAAGTTCCAAGTTTTATAACTGCAACTGCTACAGCCTGTCTTCTGCAGAACTGACTGACATTGCTTCATTAAAGGGACTGTAGATGCTAGAAAGCTGGTGTTTCAAAACAAAGTTGAGGAGGACATTCAGAATCTGTTGATTTTGTCAAATGTCATTTTTCACTTTCGCTACAGTTATCAGTAGAAGCTATGTGCTGCTTCTTGTGACAGAAGTAGGACCCACAGTGGCCGCGTCCAATTATGTATTTTTAGATTAATTCCATCTTCAGGTATTCATCTCTTAATCTGAAGTAACATAAGACAGACTGGATATGCCATCACTTTGTGACTGTCAGTTAGGGCTCCTACAGACCTTGGATTTGCTGCAAACCTTTATAACTGTAAGCAGTGGCTTCATGGGAATGGTGTGTGGATCGACAAATTTAATGTCTGTGAGACACTCCAGTGCTGTTGAGAGGTGGCCACAGAAGAATTCAGGTAAAATCTGTAATACTAATGGAGTGATCCAATGAAGATTATAGTAATCATACACATAAACATTTTGAGCTGGGATGAGTAGTGCAAATTAATGGCCAGCCTTGGTTCTCCGTTTGGTTTCTGATTTATGTTCATTTGCGAAACGGACTATGCAAAATGCAAAGAAGGGTTCACAGTTTCCTTGTTTGGTAGCTGGGTGGGGACTATTTCTTCCTTCTGCACTATCGTGAATCTTACTACCCATGTCAACAAATAGTGACAGTTAAATCAGCTGCAGCGTGGTTTTGGAACATCTCTCTCCTGATATTCTCTATGTACAGGTAATATTTTCTAGGGCTTGGTTATAGTTCCTGAATATATATAGAAGGCTATATAGGGCCTGGATATAGCTCCTTTGTGTTTGCAAAAATAATTAAAAAACTGGCCTCATGGAGTTGCACTCTAAATCTGAAAACTATATTATACAAAAGACAATTTCACAGTCATAAAAGTAAAGATTCTAGACAAAGAATGTTCATCATGTCTCTGACTTTCTTTGCTACAACTTTACATACTTTGAACTGATTTTAAATAATAGGGATGCTCCCTGGCAGTGCCCATTAGCCCTTTAGAGCATGATAAAGAGTGGATTCACAGAGCGGTAGATATTGAAGTTCAAGGATGCTTTCTGATACAAAAATGCAAGAAACCCTCAGACTCCTGAAAGGTATCAGAATACAATATAATCCTGCTGATAAAGAAAAGAAAATGCCAGGCAGACAGTATAGTTTCCCAAATGTCTACTCTAAGAATGGAGAGCAGTGAGAATATTCTGGAAATGGAGAGTATTGTATATAAATGAGCAGAGCTTGACAAAGATAAGAGCAACGGAATGTGCACTGAGGTAATTTAAGTTGAAGAGGAAACAGTGAATAAAAGAATATGCTAAGATATCAAGAAGAAAAAATACACTAATGAGAAATAAAACCAGGTAATAAGTAATGAGGAGGAGTACCTCACTAATGATTCAAAAAAAATGACTGAGCAGCCTGCACTCTGCATTTGTTTTGTTTTGTTTTGTTTTAAGTTTGGTCTGTAAAAAGGAGAAAGAAGGAAAGGTGGTATGTACAGTTAAGTAGCAAAGAAAACCACCATTTCTATATGGCTGGCTCAGGAGCCTGAAGTTTTTACCACCCTTCCCTAGGACAGACTCACCTAGGGGCAGGCATGTTTTTCCCAGATCTATGTCTTCACTTAAGCAAAAGTTCGCTGAACCCAAAACGTTTCTATGAATTATTGTTACCAATGAAATTTGACTTCACTGTATTCCTACAACAAGCTACATTAACATTTGCAAGAGGGGTCCTGAGTCTGGCTGGGGCATAAAATAAGGAGTTTGTACCAAGTCAGACCTCCCTGACAGTTTGTATTGCTTTAATTCTGGGGGGTGGAAGTAGCACTGTGCATAGAGAAATATGGAGCAGACCAGGAGGAGCTCTCCTTGCTCTGAGCAGAGTCAGGAACAGTTAGCCTATTTTCCTTTTCCCCAAATCCTCTGGAAAAGCTTGCAAAACTGCCAGGGGTAGCCTGCTCCCAAGCTTTTGTCCTATAAATGGAAAGGTTTTCCTAAGATCAGAACAACACTATGTGTTTCAAGTAGACCCATTTCTTCCTTTTTATTGTAAGTGGACACAGGGAAATAAAAAAAAATAACATACCACTGTCCTCTTCATTACAATATTTCTTGCAGGTGATTATTACAATCAATTCTGTCAACTTTTCACTTCTAAACTTTGTATTGTTCTTACTGGCTTTCTCAGAATTGTCCACACATTTAAGGGCGAGGTTGCAAATGGAGTACAGTGGTCCCGCAGAGCCCCAGCAGTACTAAAAATCACAGCATAATTAGATCACACTCTTGTTCCACACTTCAGAATGGCATTTGCTTTTGTCATCCAGCATCACATTTGTGCAGTGACTCCTATTCAGTTTATGGTCAGAAAATTATCTTTTTTCTTTTGCATAGCTAATCACTTTACAGTGTGTTGGTGCTTCCATCTACAGATCTATCTGTATCAGATGTCACCTTACTGTTTTCAGGATATTTTTTCAATTTATCATTGCCACTTTCAGGTCTAATCTTCCCCTTGCAGACCCTCCCCTCTTTTTTTTTTACCTTGTTTCACAATCTCCATCAAATATGAAATGCTTATACAACCACATATAGGAAAGATCCTTGTGGAATTCCCATTGTTGTGACTTCAGAGTTTGATGTACCAACAGACTTAGCAAAACACCTCCAACAAAATCTTATTTAAAATGTATTTAAATTATCTTGGATATGATCACTGTCTTAGCAACAGTATGCAAGCAAAAATTGCTATGACCAGGAGGCTAGCATGCTTGACAGTGCGGTAGAAAATACATATTTCATGTATTTCCTATATCAGCATAAATTTCATAATAACTTCGTCACTTTTATGTTCTAATCAAAGAGAGAGAAATCACACAAAAAAAGCCCCAGCATGTTAGAAATAGAAGTAAAAATAATAAGAATTAAATTCTTCCTCCAAAAATCAAAGTCATGCCTTGCTAGGCTTTTAAGCACTGCAATTCTATAGAAAGGACAGACTGGAAAGTCCAAAGAGACAGCCAAGCATGGCAAATTAAAGCTTACAGTGAATAGCTGAAGCAGCCAAAACAGCAACTGACTCCAGGTTGTAGAAATATTGTATCACAGCCCAATGAGGTGATCATCTTTCTCCTTGTGGCTTTGACGAGACTGCACATAGAATTCTGTGGGTAGCTTTTGGCACTCTAATACTGGAAAGCTGTCAGTGAACTAAACAAAATTCATAAAAAAACCTGGAGAGATTATGTGTGTTTAGAGAGGATGCTTTTGAAGAAGGATTAAAATGAGTTAAGGTTGCTGAGGGATGACTGTAGGGATATTATAATATCTACAAATATTTGACAAGGAAGTGACATTTTTCAGTTATACAATGGATCATAATAATAATTTATAAAATGAAGACAAAAAAGCAAACATAACTAGAATAGTAGGAGACTCTTCTGAAGTCCAATGGCAAACGTACGTGTCTATTGGGAATTAATGAAACTCCCTTCATCAGCAGTAGCAGAACTTCCTCAAGAAGCTCAATGAAAGCCAGGAAATGGATGTCATCTTAATGAACTTTATGAGCATATGACAGATTGTTATCTAACTTCCATCTAACTTTCTGTCTCACTTAATGATATCAGAAACTAGATTCCACATTCAATTTGGACTATGAAGTTTGAAAAATAGGATCTCTTCACAAACCTTTCCAGAAGGCAGTGAAAGATGATCATGTTAGGCAAAACTGCTATTAAAGGTGTCTCTCAGACTTAATGAATAATCACTGCTTGCTACTGTTAAGGGACAAATGGAATGTTTAGTTCTGTTATTGTTTGAGCAGCAAACTGGCATGGAGAAGTAGTTACTAAAGGGTAAAACGAGTGTCCTGGTCACATAGATGACAAGATTAGGTTAGACTCAGTTAGATTACTGGAAATCATAGAAAGATAAGGAACCATGTCTTAGGCGACTCTCACAGCTGCATTCATAGTAATGATCCTGCCTTTTAGACTTCACTGAGAATTTCTCTGAACTCCATACTTCTCTAGGAGATTTCCTATTTTCAAAATATCTTAGTTATCTGAATCTACAATTCATACTCTTAGCAAGCATCCTGTGCCAGTGCAACGAAGACCTGCTGGAATTCCTACATACAAATGATACATTTAGCTTGTGAAATATTCCACTCATTTGAGGCAAAAGCTGAAAATGGTACTTTCACTGGAGAAGAACCAAGTTCACAGTCCTATCAGGTGAGCTCAGCTACCAAATAAGTGAGAAATGGAATTTTAAATCTATACATTGTACCCCTTTTCTTCTGCTGTAAGTGATGCTGCCTTATAAGTGAGATGGATGTCAACTGGTGCATGACATATTTTGATATCCATGATGCCTTTAATTATTGCACCCTAAGTGTGTCAGGTGCTTTGTAAACAAATAAGGGGACAAGGCCTGAGGAACTAACTATGTAAATAGGTTACAAATGTTAACATGATCCCTAGCAAAGCAGGTGCTAAGTAGAGAGCTTGGCCACTGCTGATACAAGACAACAGAGCCCAGTTTCTGCTCTCAGGAGTCTACATGTTCATGCAAATATTTAGTATCCCTGTCATTTTAGCCTGGGTAATGGGGTGCAACCTGTGCCATCACTCTCACAGTGAGTAAAATATTTGCAAGCGTTCCTCGCCTTCAAGATTTGGCCTCTTGTAAAAGAAACATTGACTTAAGTAACTGATGAAGGGCCTAAACGGAGGATCAGAGAACATATATAAAATAAACAAGAGAATGGTACTACCCTTTTCAGTAATGCACATTAATCTTTTTTTTTTTTCCAAGAAAGAAATCCCTTCCCAGTATTTCCATTGTTTCTACCACAATGTCTTGTTTCAAAAATACTGTCTGAATTTGATTTTAAAAAACCTAAATCAGACTATGAAAACATGTACATTTAAGTACTTGGCTGAACTGCAGTCCATACATATGTATTGATTTTTTTCAATCTATAGTGTGATTTTTTTTTAAAATAGCCAGTGTCCATTGTCAGTCTGTAGAAGCTCACACAACTTATTGGTGAACATTTTCCTGAAACACCTAAACCTAGAGAAAGACTAAGTAACAAGTCTACTTCTGGCATTCAAGATCCACTGTTGATAAAGAAAACAAGTGGAAATAGAATAAAGAATGGAAATTGTATGTTTTGGCAGACAGATCTGCATTACCTTATATATTATTATTAATATTCATATTGTGCCCTGGGGTAGTCACACAATGCATCAAGAAAAATTTAAAAGGTGTAACTTATCAGAGACTTTTAATCTGCTTAAGAGATTTCAGTAAGTTATATTAAATTGGCAGTGTCAAAATCCAGAGACTTCTACCTGTCTCTGATCAAGGTATCAAAATCAGATGAAAGAAAGCTGTGCTACAATTGTTAGGCAGGAAGCCTAGTCAGGTTTTCTGCCATACTTGCTGATGAAAAAAAAGCTATAGCTTGTAGAGAACAATTGAATATTTCCACGTGTTATGCCAGTAATAGCTTTCCCTGTAGAGAAGAGTCTCTTGCTTCCAGCTAACAGCAATGCTTGCTACCTCAAATCTGACAAATGGACTGTGTTCAAAGTTGGCTAATTGGAATCTCAGTAGTGTGGACGTGACTTTTGTTGCTTAAAGCTATGACAGTGTCTCTGTTCTCTACGGTAACTTAAACAGAAAGCACAGGTTATTGTTATGTCCTCCACTGCTGTACAGTCACAAGTGCTGGCTATCACAATTATCAATATATTTAAACCAGAATTCTTGTGAAAATAGTTTCTATGCATTCTTGAAGAATTTGAGCCAATTCAGCCTATTAAACATGAAAATAAAATAGTATGCTAAAACAGCTTCTGTAACATCATTCTTGAAGTCTAAAAAGGAGATAAAATTGAATTAAATTTTTGAAAGTTTAGGATTTAGGATTATCAGAAGTATGCAGAAATTTCAGTTTATTTTGGATTCTTAAAATAAATACCTTTCTGCAGAAGTACGAGTTGTAAGATATGGCAGAGCCACACTTAATGACTCCCTTTGTCCTAAAATACATGTTAGATGTTGTCAGCGACTGATTGTTTACATCGATTTTAGACTAGGCCAAATGTTCACTCTCCTAACTGCTTTCAGACTGGAATGTATAATGGCAAATTAGCAGACAGCACACTCATCTGGATTATGCCCCTTACACATGACAAGGAATCCTCATTAACATTTGGGAAAAGCATATTCACAGCTTTCCAGCCTAATAAACACTCAAAAAACACCGCAGTAAGCTCGATTCTGTTCTCGCTATTCAGTTAAGCAGTGTACTTCATACAGAGTTTAAACAGGTAAGTGAACTGTCTTTGACTTAAGGGCTCCATTAGAATGCCAGCAGTTTATTATTTGCTTACATCAGACTTCAAGAAGATGTAGGAAGCAGCTGTAGGAATCATACAGACAACACTGGCACTTAGATTGTCTAAGCAGCAACAAACTAATGATATGAGATCACGGGTATGTATGTTTTCAGGATCAGCATCTTTCTATTGGTTATCTCCATTGCGTTGATACAACCGAAGTGACAATGTGAACTGGTAATTCCTTCTTGTAGCTTAAATGGGTATCTTTAGTATATCTCAAATGCCAGTCTGTTAAATTCAGAGTGTTCAAAAAAATGAGGAAAAAAAGGCCGATCTTATTTTAAATGTAATTTTTACAACCATTTTAAGTGTTCAGATTAGTTATAGCAGACTTTCCAAAGTCTGGAAGAAAAGATGGGATAAACATGGTAAAAGATGCTTTCTGTCTATTCAAACTGAGCTCCCATTCAGAGACCTTACAGATCTTTTCCATAAATACTTTTTTATCCAATAATGTGACAAATCATTGCTAAATGTATAATAACAATTCCAGTAACTACTTACATATGCGAGTTCTTTTTCATATGACTCATCACTATCAATATATCTCAAAAATGAAACAGAGAATAAAAAAGATTGAGTTGATTTGCGATTCATAGGTCAGTCAGAAATAACTTTTTAAAAAACAGATTGTGAAACAGTGGAATTTGTCATAATCTCAAACCAAAGAAGCCTTCACCTTGTTCTAAAAAGTATAAGTAAAATAAAAATTTCATATTTTAAAGGATTATCTTGGCAAGCAGTGACTGAATAAAATAACTTTATTTTACCAAGTCTTCACTATTTCAAGGCAGTAATTTCCACTTTATGTTCAACCCCCTCTGACTGTAGAACTACTCAAAAAGAAATCAAACCAGGGATTTGACAAAAAGGGTAGAGCAGTATTTTCTCCAGTTTCTCTGAGCTGGCTTGCAGTAGCCTGAACTACTATTAAGTCTGAACGTGCCATGGCAAGGCAGATCTCTTTTTATCGTATCTCCTAACTTTCCTTGCACATCCAGGTGAAACTAAGACTGAAGACTAGATTCACTTCTAGAGTAGTCCAACTTCCCTCAGCATCTCTCAAGAAGCCAAACCACCGGTGATAAAAAGGCCATGTGAGGCAAAGCATTACATCTAGGCTGCTTGTGAGGGTGTTTGAGTCACAGGCTTGAGGAGTACTGCAAAAGTGAGCTGGCAAAGCTGCTGAGGATTATCATAACCCTTGTGTATCTATGCTGATTAAATTCTGAAAGGCACTCATGTTTGCAGAAAGCTCAGTCCTGTATGTATGTCCAGATGTATGTGTGTACTTATGTAGGGATTCATTCCAGACATCACTGGCATGTAAAATACGAGGTTATGTTGTTCACTCTCCTGTAACATTAAAGTACTGGGTCTGATTCTGATTTGCACTAGGGTAACTGTACCTGCTTTTGACCATGTAAATCTCAGCTAAGCAGATCTGTTTAAAGACTCCCTTTTCCTTGCTCAACACACGCCCAAGACTTCATGTAAATTAGAATCAGGCTCCGTCAAAAAACAGGACAGTACATACTCAGATGACTAATAACTACTGTTTCAATGCATGTCAACATCCATATGGAGATCAGTTCATAAAGTAATTAAAACTGTTCAAAAATTCTGAAACACTAGATTTGCAGTTTGATTCACAGTAAGCCAGATTAAAGTGTGATTTTTCTTGTCTCACAGAAAACCTTACCTATATTTTTTGAAGAAGTGTTTACATAAGCATCTCTTTTGTAAAGTTCTTGAAAATAACAGAGAAGTATGTCCATTTATTAACTGGAACCTGACAGCATACACACATGTGGTTTTACTTGCATAATACAATTTAACTTCTGTGGAATTACAGCCATGAGCAGGCAGCTCATGTCTTAAAGTTCATAAGATCAACCTGTGCCTGTTTTCTCCCTTCAGTACTGTTAAATTTGGCCCGGTGTAACTGCATGTGAATACTGGGCTGCATAAGTATAAATGAATGGCTGCTGCTCCTTCACATACTAGTTCATACAGTAAAATATTCATTACTAACATAAAAATTCAAGAAAGAATGACCCTAGGCATGATATTTTCATTACATTAAAAATCTAACAAAAAAGAAACAAATCAATTTTAAAAAGAAAGTAAGAACATGTACACACATTTAAATGCCAGCATAGTGATTTGGTAAGGTAATGGAACAAGCAGTGCTCATGTTTGTAGAAGTTACTATTCCAAAGTAGTTTTCGCTATTTTTGTTATTATTTTGCTAGCGATTCTCTGGAATTTAGATTAGAAAATTTGCATTTTTATTCTTTTACACTGTCCTAAAGAAAATCAGACATGTATGTCTCCTGCAATGAAGATATACACAATATACAGGACTTCCATATTGCTTTTCTTTATTTAACTAATACTATCACAGCACCTTTGTAGCTTCGAATGAAAAAAAAATCACACCTCAAAGACTTTGAAGAATGTCAAGAACTGTTAGGTTAATATAACAGATTTTTAGCTGCTTGCTTAGCTCTCACTACCCCTATTTTCCTTCATTTGATCACAACACTGGTAATAAAACTTCACCTTAATAAAATGGAGTCAAAGCATCTCATTTCATAAATTTCTATTTTATTTTAAATAGACACTCTTTACTGACCTGAAAACATGCCAGCCTATACAGTTGCACCTTTATGCTTCATTTTTCCATTTATGTCCATTGTTGACTGTGATGGAATTATACTAGCAAAACAATATGATCCCAGCCTTGAGAAGATGTTTCTCTGCTAGGTCAAACAATTTGCCATAATGAAAATTGCAAAAAGAAAATAAGTGCATTCACTAAACAGTCAAGAACACCGTCCTTTCTTCTCCATGCCTCATGATAACAGATTGGCCTTGCCAACTTCCATCACAAAAACATTTTCATCTGCAGAAGATCTTAAAATCCTTGTTTTGAGTGATTGCTTTTAGATCACACATAGCAATAAATACGAACTTTATCTTATTTAGTGACCAGTGCTTCTGAATGACTGCAAGCCAACTAAAGCAGCAGAATATTGAATACTGCTATTAAAGAAGATTAAGGCCATGTCATAAACTATCTAAAATATTGTTATTATTCCAAGTTCAAGCTGATATGTGTGTGTACTGTTGGGAGAAAAGAAAAGGATACAATAGCAGGAGTGAAAGCACAGTCAAAGTCAGAAAAAGTTGCTGTAGTAATGACTTTGGGATGACTTCAATATAAACAACAGCAGATCTACTGTGGGTTACATAGTCTGTACCAATGATACCATATCAAAGTCATTCAACTCCCAGGCCATAGGATATGTGGGATTTTTTTTCCAACTAACAGTCTATAAGACGCAAGGATTGGCCTCATTTGCAATGAACACAATGTGAACGAGAGACGTAAGTCAGGAACTGAAAGTTAAACTACATTTCTTCTGTCTTTTCTGTCTCCATTACTAATGATTTTATAGCTAGAATGTAGCTGATGGTGTTCATGCAGAACAGAAAGGTCCTATTAAGACCACAGATACATAATTCAGCTGTATTAACAAGTACAACTCGTTATACAACTTTACCATTCAAGTACCATAATGCCTACATACACAGGCACTCCTCTCCCACTCCCCAGCAGCATGATAAAGCACAACCAACATTTTCAGAGTTCTTTGGCTCTTAAAGCCTTAAAAAATGGTGTTAGGCAGCCATCAGTGTCATAGAAGCGTGTTCCCAGACCACTGCTGTGTGCATCTTCATTTACTACCATGAAAGTAGACTGATCTCTGCCTTTCAGTACTGACTTCAGCCCTAGCTGGTAGGAAAATAATCATTTTTTACCCCTTCCACAAAGTCAAGGAGAAGCCTTTTCCACAGACAAAAGCCTTTATACTTTCAGAGCTTGGCCACAATAGAGCCTGCCCTAGACATTTATTTATTTATTTATTTATTTTTAATGCATTTTAAAGATTGTGATATTCCAAATCCCTATCCAAGACTCAAACTTCAAAGATGCAGTGCTCTGGTACTAACCTTAGGTAGCGCTTTGCCTTCGCTTTTAGCTTGTGAACAGTCCTACTTTTTCAGTGAAATTTGACCTCTGCACACTCAAGCCTTAAAAAACATGAACCCTTTTAATTCCCATGTGAAAACAACAGCACAAAAGCCTTGCCACACTTTTCAGATTATACTACAAACTAATCTCCCAACCTCATAAGCCTACCTACCACTTCTTATAGGTATTAGGAAAAGCCTGAAGAACATGGGTAGATTTATGGGCTGCACAGCCAGCCAGGAGGAGTCTCAGGGTGTGCAGCCTCTTTTTGATAGCACTACTGAGTTCAGCACACTTGTGACTCTGTTGAAAGGTAAAAAAAACCCAAAAGTAGGTAATTCCACACAAGACTGGGAAAGTGCTATCTCTTTTTTGGGGGCATTTGTAGTGATTACCTGATGGATAACATGGGAAGTTTGCAGTTCTCAAAGGACATCAACAAGAGTTAATCTTTAAACAGCTAGATAGCTTTCTGGGCTTTCAGCAAAGAGGGAGCACCTTTCTGGG
Organism: Actenoides lindsayi; assembly: GCA_025331215.1. NCBI lineage: Eukaryota > Metazoa > Chordata > Aves > Coraciiformes > Alcedinidae > Actenoides > Actenoides lindsayi. Next base: position 31,551 of record WTSP01020580.1, read on the forward strand.
GTGGATATTTGGAAGAAAGAAGACTCAAATTTTGATGTTTAAGTAGAGTCAGATATGACTGTACCCAGCTTTCTTGATCAGGAACCATATTCTCAGCTTGTTTGTTTTTCTGCTTTGCTCCAGATTTTTATTTCAATTCCAGTCCTTGTCACTTGTGAGGATATTTGACTGTGAAACATAGCAAAACAAAAGCCAATATTCAAAGGCTGGGTTTTCCAGAATGGATTGCACTTGCGAAAAATCCAAAGACATTGATCAGGTGCAGTAAATGTTACACCATTAATGACACAACAATGAAGGTCTTCTGCACCAAGTTATTTAATCTATATCCATTTTATGAAACCTTATGCTCACAGGGAGAAAAAAATGTCTCCTTTTCCTTAGCTGGTTTTGGCCAATAAGGTAACTTAAAATAATCTCATGAGCTTTATTTAGTCACTTCATTAATTCTCAACCAAGCAGAGTGGAGGCATTGCACTCAGAGTTCCCAGATATACCCCAGTGAGGTAGCTACTATCTCTAGAAACCTCTCCAGACAGTGAAAATCATAGTTGAACTCCTCGGCTGGACTGGAGTTGGTAATGCCCCTACAGGAATATTTGTGATTTAATCAGCCTTTTCCAGAATTTTCTATGGGAAGATGCCATTTCCTGGATCTTCTTTTCAAATGAGTCTCCAAATTAGTAATTTATCCAGATTTTCATTGCTCCAAACTCAAAATGCTCCCTTGCAATCTATCCCGATGAAACAAATTTGCCAGCTACCTTGTTGCCAACACCTTTCCACCTTAGTAAGTTTCTCATTAAGCATTAACTAAGATCATCTGCCTGAGTTAAAGGAAAAATATGCTAAAACCTATTTTAGCACTTTGGTTTACTCACATTGCCAAATAAAATACAGCAATTTCAGACCTTCCCTATATCTTTGAAAATATGTATTCTCCAAACAGTCATAGATACAAGTTTCTTGGTTAATGTCGAAAGGCACTGGCTCAAACATTGAAAGATCACTGAAAGAATCAAACTACTGAATAGATGAGACATGCACAATAGTGCTGTTGTAGCCATGATGGGTTGTGGCTATGAGAGAGAAGATGCTGATACTTGTAATACAGTAGTGAAAAATGTAAATGGGAATTATTTCTAGCTTGTGTGAAGTACAAACTATATTTACTAAGTTACATGGTTTACAGAACGATTTATGATTTATCTGATTGAAATATCTGAAATTCACAATCTAATAATCTGCTGACTCTGAAACTCTGTTTTGGCTTGGCTTGTGAATAAAGAATATGTTAACTTTTTCTTCTATGCAATGACCAAAGGAGCTGAAAACACAGTAAAATTAATGAAATACATATCTTTTGCTATCTTTTGCTTATGTTAACACTAATTACATTGTAAATTATAATTTTTTCTTCCAGTTCACTAGCTGGTGCATTTTTTTCCTCTCTGTTTTTGTATCTCCTTGAGTTCTACAATCCAGGGCTCCTGGAAAGCAAAACCAGTTCTGTAGCTGTAAAACTGGCATTTACAGTAGAAATTTCCTACATCTGCTTTGCTCAAAAAAACCCAACCCTTCCCCACAAGAGAACAGAACATCTGAATGGTGTCTTCAACACCTTGGCATATCTAGTATAAATGTAATCTAGTGCCAGACACTGAAAGAATTAATTACCCAGTACCTCAGTACTGAAAACATGATTATAACAAGCAGATAAATGTCATGTACACAGACATAATGTGGTAACAACTTTCTCCTTTGATAATGATGTAGATTGGAACCACAGTCTAGAAGCAGGAATGGTGAGGGTTTTTTTTTTTTTGCCTTCCTCTGTTGAAAGTCTACCTCTATGCAAAAATAACCCAAGCTTCTTTTTTTTTTTTTTTTTTTCTTTTTCTTAATGTCTTTTTTTTTTCTATCTTTGGGATATAGTCTACAACATGAGAAGGAATCTGCATGAGAAAAATGTTTCTCTTTAAAAGTACTTAAAAAAAAAATCTCCATTCTCTGTATATCAACTATCTCTATCAACATACCATATTATTTTTGTTATAATGTATGAGGTAGAAGAGATGAAATACTGCATATACTGATTAGAAATGCTGCAAGTTTAGGTTAATCACAGAAAAAAATTATAGCTTGATAATGAGGTTATGACAATGTGGTGTATATAAAAAACATACGTAATATATATTTCAAATGAAGTTTTAATCAACCCCTTATGGAGGAGTGTGAAATCTAAGTAATAAAAATGACATACTGCCTATAAGAGTTTTAAAGTGACATGAAGTTGTATCCTATAAAGAGGCTAGATAACCTCACAAATAGAGTTACTGGGATGGAGTATCAAACTTTCTCAGGAAATGGACTGGGGCTGATGATTGTTGTTGCCAGCAGTTTCCAAAACAGCTATTCCATGCTTGTCAGCAACAGAAACTAATGCAAGTGGTAGGATAGGTGTCTCAAAACCATTTTTGTGTCATTATAAAAAGACTAATTGAGACCAGATAGAACACACAAACTATCATGAATGTCTTAGGAGAGAAAGAGGATTACTAATGATTACAGACAGCATGATAATTGCTTTTAATAAAGCTTACATATTCAGTCCAAATGTAACATTTCAAATCAACAAGTCCCTCTCACAAATAAAAAGTAAAGCCTAGCGTACTTATTAATTTCTCTAGAAATGTCAAGTAATGAAGCAAGGGACATTAAATAGATTGGTTTATTACCATGATTGTAGCTAGCACCAGTAGCTAGGCTTCTTTTGCAACAAAGAAAAAGCCCAACAAATTTAACATGACAAAAGATAAATCAGTGCTCTCAAAAAAGCTATTAAACCGTAAGTGTTAATTTCCCTTAGTTAAATCTTTGCTCCATCACCTTGTTATATATGAATCGTTTCATAAAAGTTAAAAAATGGTGCTTTAGATATATTAAAGTCACAGCTTTATGTCTTCTTGAATAGGTCAGGTTCTTAAACTTTCAGTAAAGGGTACCTAAATGCAGCTACCTTTGAAAAACCTAAAAAAGGATGACACACATAGTGCAGTGGAGAGAATCTGTGAAAAATGAAGAATACAGACATATCTCAAACAGATCTCATTGACTTTTAGAAACACTTTGAACAACAGCTGTAGCCACTGGGGTGCTGTAATGACATACCCCATTATAAAATGTAACACTAAGTAAATGTAGGAGTGGAAATTTAACAATTGGACATTTAATGGCTGCAATTATGGAAAAAGAATAATGAACCTATTAGACAGAAGAACTGGCAATTACTCTAAGGCTTATTGCAATACAGCTGTGAAAAAAAGTAATACAGAAGCATGCTTAAAAATGGTTATTAAAGGGGGATAATGCATTCTGTTTACCTTGACAGAAGCAATTTTTCTTCTGAAATGAAATGGAGCTTTTTGGCTATCAGACGTGGGAGCTCAGATGTGATGGATCCCACTATTTAAAGGTAATGTATTTTCAGATATGCTTTTCTAGGTATAAATGATGTCTACACTAAGACTATAACAGCTAGATTTATCAGCCAACAAACAGACAGAGGAAGATGTTTAAGAACACACATAAATGAAAAATAAATAGCATGCAAAAATTTAAGGTACCCTCTAAGCAGTCGAAGCGGCTACTCTTCATGAATGAAAATGTTAAATGTTAGTTGTCTCCTATCAAGACAGATTAGGTGCCAAACCCTTTAGACAGCTTACAAAATTCCCATGCTGGGATTCAGATATGATGTATTTGGCTTGCTTAATTTTCAGTTGTACACATCCTAGTGAGAGTATAACTGAACAGAAAGAAGTGAAGTGTGGTACAGATGAAGCAGGGAAGACTGTAGAAGAAAGCCTCAGTTGTCTTCTATGGAAGTGTCATATTTGAGTAAAGTAGAATTTAAGGTTTCAAATTTCAGTTTCTTTTAGATAGCCAGAGTCCACAGCTAAGGGTAGAAAGTCCATGAAAATATTAGTAAATGATAAAGGAAGTGTTGCTTGTCCACATAACTAGCAACCTGATAGAAATTCAGAGGACATGTCAGCCTTGCCCAGGTCAGTGATTCAACTGATGACTCTACATTAAGCACCAAGTCGTGACAGTGTTTCTAAAACATACATCTCAAGCTTGATTAATAATCAGACTGTATTCATCAGCTTTCTACTTCATTCAGTGTTTCCTAAGGCATTTATTAAATACACTGCAGCTCTTAGCCATACGTTCCCACGAAAGAGCTCAAAACTTAAATATGGATCTAAATTTGGATGGCAGTGAGTGCAGCTAAAGAAAGGGCCTCAGGGCCCATATCTTATCATTTGGTGCAGTTAGAAAGAAATAAAGACTCACCCTTAAAAGGCAATGAAAATAGTATCAACTAATTGAGAAATAGTCTTAGAAAAGACAAAACACAATGCCTATGAATGGCTTCATAAAGCCAGGAACTAAAGTCATAAAAAAGTTATGCACCAGCAAAGTTCTCATCAAGGGTTTTGCCCTAAGCTTGCTTACGTCACAGAAATTAATATGTACAAAAATAAGTTTACTTTTGGCTTAGAGAGTATGACTAGCAATCTATGTGTGTTTGGTTCAGGTTCTGGGACTGGATTTGTCTCCTTTATGCAGCTGTGGCTGCTCAAAGCAGCTGGAAAACTGCTATAAGGGGCCATAAGAATGTCCCAGTTTGCTCTAAATTATTCAATAGGTCATTTAGGCTCAAAGCTGGTATGTGGACATGGGTACAGAAAAGTGGCTTTCAGCTATGGCTGTCAGTTTCCTGGTGTGGGAATTACTTTTGAGAATGAAATTGAAATTTGACCTACAGACTTAAAAAGATTTTTGTTTAAGAGCAACACAAAATGAAAATCAAACTGTTCATAATGTGTATCAAATATCCACCTTGCACCTTGATACTTTTTTGTTACATTGGCTACTCTATGGAACTAACTCATGAGTACTCACATTCCCAGCAAGCTTTCCTCAGACAGCACCAGTTCCTGAACGTGACTGTGAGAGCAGGAGAGCTATCAGCTTAGAGGAAACAGGATTTTGATGCTTAGGAGCAGGAACCATATAGGCTATGGAGATACACATTATAGAGACAGGAGCAGAGAAGACCACTAAGGAATTCTGAGGTAAATATAACTTTGTATCACTTGTACAGAGTCAGAATTCCATTATTTCTGAAATACAGGCTGTTTAGTTATTCTTTAAATATATAAATATATTCACAGGTGACTTGTGGGTAATATAATGTGAAAATACTGTTACAATAATTCCCCTGAAAAAGATACTCTTTTAGAAGTCTACCCTGAAGTTAGTGGCACTTATCCCATCACTCTGAGCATGCCTGCCAGACAAAATGTCATGATACTATAAATGATGTCTCTTTTCCCACATATACTTCCTCCTTTCCTCCAATCTTTGCCCAAGACACTGCAGTAGAGGTTTTAGACCATACTTAGACTAGGAGTGTATTGCATCAGCATGCAAATTAGTCTTACATCTTTTGATGTGCAAGTGGCTGCTTTACCAGTGTCTAAATTACTAGATTTCTCTTGAGACTGCACTGTATCTGTGGTGTCTCTGGCTGGAAAGGTAGTTTTTTCACAGATCCAACCCAAGCATAGCTAAGAATGTAGCTTTAAAACCATAGCCTGATTAGTGTTGATGCATTCATCAGATACTAGTAACAAACAGAAAATCCAAGGCAGCGAATATGAAGGAAAGTGGAAATAACTATGCCACAACAAACTGCCATTAAAGCAGGATGTTATCCTCAGTTGTCATCTGCTGAGAATATATTTTTTCACCAAGTAATAAATAAACATGTCCTCAGATTCTCTGCTTTGAAATGATGCTACAGAAAATCATATTGCTGCTATAATCAAGCTTAGACTATCATTTGGTTTATGGCAGATAGATGGTATTAGTTAACTATCTCTGGAAGGAATGATTCATTGCAGAAGGAGGAGCAGTATTTTGAAGACCTCCCTTCAAACTTCTCAGCTCCCCAGAGATGAAGCATATTACATGAGACTAGAGAAGAATAGAGACTGTCTTTGAAGAAGCATTAACATGCACTGCCATCTTTTAAATGTTTTAATTGCTGGTATTCAGCATTTGTATGAGTAAGACAGTCTGTTTATATCAATTTTCTCTTTCTTGTTAACTTTCTTGTTCCTCAGAAATTGCTGAGAGGAGTTTGTGCTTTTCTCTACAAGCTGCACAAATTCATCTGGGTGCCCCTGTGCTCGTTCTCCTTCAGAGAGAAAGCGCTTGCTCTTACACTTTCTTAAAGTTCTTACAATACGTGTGCTTTTTGCAGCACAGTTTTCTTTCAAATAGTAGAGAAAGTCACTATTAAAAAAATATAGCTGCTATAAAGAAGGATAAAGCCATACTGGTTAACCTCAGATATTCTTGAATACGATGATAGAATTTATTTCTTTGCCATTCATATAGTCCATACAGTAGGGATAGACACTCAGATTAATGATTAGCTTATAAAGCTTCACTTTTTTTTTTTACCTCCTTTTTTTTTTTTTTTTTTTTTTGGTTATTGTTCTTGATTTATTCTCATGCTACATCAGACCTTTTAAATGAGCTGTAGTTTCTCCTGGTTCATTTAGCTCCATCTGTCTGCTTCAAATATGGTTTTATTATGTGGTAGACTGTCAAAAATGTCTTCTTTCTGCAGTAACCTTTTAAAATTAACTATGTTAGCAGAGTATGAGAGCTTGCTAACCAAAAATTATTCTGAGGTTCCTCTCAAAGAAAAATTCTCTTTTCACAAAAAAATTGCATAAACTCTGCTTACTATGCTGGGCCATGTCAGCTCTGTGCAGGGAAATACAGGACAGGTCTCTGTACTAGTGGCAGTCCAAGGTTGGCACCATCATCACCACACAGACGTAGTAGCTTGGATCTGCAAGCAGAATAGTGTCGACCAAGTGGTCCTGTGACCAGCCTAAGAGTCCCTGCTGTGATACTGAGGACTTGAGATGTTTTGGATCCAAGCTGCTTTGTGTACAACTATGTAGGTGCTTCTAAGTTGTAAAATAGAAATTCTACAATGTAAAATACTTTTTTCAACATGGTTAAAAATGCATACAAATGTGTATTTGTGAAGACTGCAGAACATAGTGAAGAAATGCTTTAAAAGGGTGAAGTGGAATATCCACAGCATTCTTGCCATTAACTACTCAGTAAGATGAGTGGGAAGCATCACTGACTGTGTCTGGTCCATAAGAAGTTAAACGTTCTCTGACACCAGATTAATGTATCAATTTCCTAACTGGCATAACATATAAACCCCTGAATTCTGACTAGTTGGGGGAAATAAACATGAATAGTTAGTTCACATTTTTAATGATTGTCTGCTTTTTTTTTCAGACAGTAAAAGGTAACTCTAATGCACTGTTACATATCTTGAAAGTGCAACTAGGCTGTATAATTTATAAGACAGGGACATTACTTGCTTAGCTTTTGGAAATCTATACCTCAGAACTGCACTGGCATCTTTCATAGTGGTGAACATTGAGATGTTGTTTAAAAGAAAAAAAACAACTGAAAAACATCTCCCTCAAAGACTCATAAACTTGAAGTACATCTGCAAACATCAGAAAATGTTTAGAAAGTTGGGTAAACTCAAATTTCATGAGAATTGTTCATCCCTAATTTACATGCATGAGTCATGTAATTGTCAATGAGTGATGAAATAGGGAAGCAGGTGGTAATGTCTGCACTTTGGATTATGAGTGGAGCATTCTGAGGCAGGATGTGTTTCAGTCTGTAGAGTTACTGGGAAATGTGACAAAGTTCTTTTAGTTATTGGACAATCAGAATAGATCTGAGAAAGCAGTTTAACAGGCCAGAAAGTTAAATGCTCTGGCTATGTTAGAAAGTCTGACATAAGAAAAGAAAGATGACAGATGTGAAAATATTGCAGGCTCAAAAAATACAAAGTGTTCTGATGGCTCCTGTTATAACTAGCTCATCCAAAGACAAAAGAATAAGGAAGATCAGAGAGATACATCGCACTGAGGAAAATACAAAAAGTCACACCCTTTTTATTCTGCCCAATGGCCCCATTAAAAAAAAAAACAAAAAACAAAAAACCAAACAGACCACCTTGTAATAAAATTTGACATCTACTCTCTGTGTTCTTCTGCTGTAGCACAGGCTATTATATTGCATGACATTTGCACATTCCCATCCAATTTATACTGCATGCAGATCTTCCTAAGCAGCATTATACCACAAAAAGTAATGTATTAAATATCCAGTAATGCAGCATCCTTTGGACTGAAGACAAGAAAGGGAAAGAAAAGCGGGTATATATTCTTTCAAAATATTGTTTTGGAAACTGTTGGACTACATAACTGTGTTGTACTCCCAGAATGTTTCTAACCACTAGTTTTTACATGTTGCCATTTTGGCTGCTAAAAGATTCTCCAAAAAAAGCCAAGACCAATGAGATGGAAGTTCAGCTTCTCTAGTTCACCTCAGGATCAGTTCAGAAATTAAGTGCAGCATAACTGGACATGGATACATGTGTGAGGTAGTTGTACTTCCTTGGAACGCACTGTACAGTACTTAGAGTGTAAAATTCTTCACCGTCCATAAGCAAAGCAATCCAGTGGGGTTGTTGACAGCCACATCATGTTTCAGATTACAGTGGACGTAATTAAAATTCTCTTAATTGCTGGGTCACTAAAACAGAATAATGAAATTTAGAAGAAGAAAAAATCATTCAGATGTACTCTGACATTGAGATCGGCATTTCTGACTTGTCCATTTTGAAAGATGATAGCCCTGTACTGAAAGCTAAAGGTAAATGTTTTGTTATTGGCTTGTTGCATTACAAGCTCCATTTAGGACTAAACCATCCATACTCTGCCAGGAGATAGAAACCACGTAAACCACTACAAACTTAAGAGTCATTGTGGGATCTCAACTGTATACATTTCTTCCTCACTGAAATACCATTTCCTGGTAGTAAAGTCTTCAAACAGACTCTGGAAAGAAACCTGCATGGGAAAGAAGTTAAATTCTCCAGTGGTTTGCACTGAAAGCTGCAGTTTGTCTACATCTAGCTTGAGGAGCTGTCTGAAAAGTGAAAGCTACCTTATTGCAACTAGTAAGCAGAACTATCTGGAAGAAGAAAAGGCAGGAGGTATCTATTCAAACGAAGGGTGCCAAGAAGAAATAGAATCAAACACGAAACAAGATTTATTAAAGAGAAATTTCTTGTTTTCAGATTTTCAGTGCTCTAAGCTATTTAAGAGGAAATGTCCCTAGGGTTAAGAAATGCTTTGCCAAGCATGTTTTTGTCATTATTGCTTCAGTACCAATGCATGGACATACTGAAGTTGATGTCTCTCTGATTTTGTCGCATCTTCCAGTGCATTAGCAGATAGGTGCAAGGCAAATTATTTAAATCCCATTCTTTGCTTTGTATGTTCTTATGTTTGTTAGTGTGAACAGGTTAACAAAGCCAATTCATACCCAACAAAGAACAGCCTAACAAATTCTAGCACTTGTGAAATGTCAAGTAAATTCGTGTGCTCATAGAAATCAGAGTGTATTTCTAGACGTAATTTCTCCAGGCTTGGAAAATAAGTAGGATCACAAGAGCAATAGGCTTTAGGCAAACAGAAGGAAAATCCACACTCCTATGGTTGTTATAAATCTCCAGTACCATGCCTGCCAACCTAAGAATCATTCTTCGGCCATCATTTGCTCAATTTTTGCATATGTTAATCTAGGAAATATAATCCTGACCTGCAAAATAATCTGGATGGAATGAGAATTCGTACAAAACACCAAATTACTAATCATCAGTGTTCAGTCATCTGCTCTGATCCTTTATTTCCAGTTTCTTCATGGATAGACTTTGAGACCAACATGTGTAAGTGAAAGGTATTGTAACTGTCTGCATGAAGAGCAGCACCTAGCAAATAAAACATGCCTTGAGACAAGGTGGTTGTAAAAGTGCATACAGGTATATACTTTTCTGCTCTTTGCTACTGCTTAGAAGTAATTCTCTTTGGCTAAATTAATTTCTTAATGACAATCAATTGTGATACTTGTTGCTGGTTTATATTACATTTTGCAGATTTCCCATTTAATGCCACTGAGATGTAAACTTCCTGACCTTCAATACATTAAGCTAATGTACCACCACATTAAGGTAATCAGATGATCACAGCGCTTCCCACTATCTGTGATTTACTTTTGCAGTGATCAGTGCAGAAGACTTTGGGTTTCCGTTGTACTGTCTGCTACAGTAACAATCTCCTTGCTAGGTAGTTATCAGTTCGTTATTATAGTGCAGTCACACTTCCCACAAAAAAAAGCTGGTGGCTATGAGAAAATTTAACTTGCTGAATACAAGAGGAAAGTTAGCTTTTGTGAAAAAATGTGCATTTGACACATTATGGAGAGGTGATCCCTTATTACAGAAGCAAATACAGTAAGGACGAACAGACCAGCTTTAGGTGCACAAGACCTTCTTCAGATGAAGGCTTTTTTTTCCCCTCAACAATTATAATAGCGGTTGTAATAACATATATGACTTTTCCTTGAAAACCTTGTCTTATCTGTATTCTTAGACCACCATAGCAACAGAAATTTTTCATTGTGTTTATACAAAACTGAAACTCTAGGGATCTCAAAATTTTTTTTTTTTTTTCTCTATGTTGTATTGTTTATTCACCTTTAGCCATAAGCAGCTCCTGCATGGAGACATGGGTATGCAGCACTGAAACTGCATCACAAATATTTGACACAAGAAATTACGTTTCCCTTGTTAGAACTAGCAGAAGCAATCAGGTTAGAACGCAATGATTACAAGAATTGAAAACTTCATATTTTTCCAAAACTATGCATGAAGTCATACAGGAGAGGAAATCCTGCAGGGCTTGTTGCACATCAGGAGCTTGTTCAGTAGTGTAATAGAATTAAGTATTAGTTCCAAGAGTCTTTAGGCATCTCGGCTTGGTTTGGAGGCATGTGCTCCCTCCAGTAAAGGAGATGACAGAGCAATGCAAACAGAAAATGCATAATAAATATGCATACTTTGTAAAACTCGTAAGATTATCATACAAGTTGGTTACATGATATATTCTCTTTGAAAGTGTTATAGATAAACTTGTGCCAGCCACAGTCCATCAATTTTATGAAATTATATTTAATGAATGCAGCAGATTCCCACAGCACAGGAATAACTACAGAACCATCATGAATAATGAACATAATGAAAGAAATATACCTCCAAGCACAGAACAAACTACTGACTGCATCATCAGATTTAAAAAAAAAAAGGTGACTTAAATAGTTATTTGCAAATATCATTCTGTAAACAAATTTGAATATAAAAGACACACAGAGTTTGTTATTTTTCAAATTAATATAAAGGATTTGTCACCTCTGAGATGACAAACCACTAAAAGTACAAAGGCACATGTGCTGAAGGTGACAGTTTGATTTACCAGAAATACCAGGAAATAGGGCAGAATACAGCTGAGCATAAATTCCTACCAAAAGTTATTCTCAAGTGAGTGATCACCAGGGAGTAAAATGCTTGTGCCTTCACTTCATAGAGGTATCAGGGAACGATAGTGCACTTATCACTAATCGGTACCATTGCCATCGTACTCCAGAAAATTATATTTATAGAGGTTTACTGCTCCCTTTATTTTGCTGTCTCCAAATACAAGACAGACTTGAAGCAAAAATGGCCCTCACTTTTCCCCAAGCAAAAATAAAAATACACAAAAAATCCCCAAATCACTTGCCTCCCTATTCAGACAACATTTTGAAAATAAAAATAAATGGATTTTCCTTTGTTTTCCAGTGTACTACATACCATATGCAGGCCAATATCACATACTGAAAGATTAGAGAGCTGACAGCCGATCACCTGACAGAGTTGGCTCAAAGGTAACTCTAAAGCCTGTACAGAAAATGCAGGAATACCCAGCTCAGGTCGTCCCCCTTTGGCTGTGTTCAGTCTGGAGCCTCAGAAAGGGAGGGTCTGAGATTGAACCTTCTCAGCAAAATGTAGATTTCTCTGTCATCTTGCTGCATTTAGCATCTCTCTGCCCACCTGCACAACTCCTCATTGAAGGGGAAAGCGAACTCACAGCAAAGAGGATGGAGAAACAAACATACCAAACGGAAGGACAACTCTCAAAAAACTTTACAGGCAGGGGAGAGGCAGCTCCCACAGCAGGGACTGGTTGAGGGTAGCCCTCAAACTCCATTCTGAAAGTTAGCTCCACAACCCCACTTCAGCACAAAGGCAAATAACCACCAGGGCAGGGCAGGTGAAAGGAATCTAGGTTTATCTCCTTCATCTTCTGTACTGAACAGGAGCTGTGCTTCAGTGGGAATTGGATGTTGGGAAGTTGCTCCCTGCTGCATCATAGCACCATAAATAGCAGGTTTTGTTACATAAACAAAATGGTAAACAAAACCAGTAAAGACTTATCTTAAAATGCTGGTTCTAACTGTCTATCTTTTTCTTAAAGATAATTAGTAAAATAGGCACACATAGGGTTCTATGTCTGGTATGAAGTTTAGGCATCCAGAATTTTATAGAGCATGGTTAATGAGTCTATCGACTCAACTGCTGCCTGTATGGTCCTTAGTGCCAAAAGTACCCATTCTCTGGAGAGCGTAGTGGTACCTCCACTACAGACAAATGTTTCAGTTGGTTATAGACATAGTAAGGGAAAAGAAACTGACTTCATTTATTTAGAAGCTACTGACTCCTGTGCACATGAAACACCAAGGGGGAGGTATGAACTTAGGAGTGACACCAAGATAGAATCGAAAAATTGGCAGAAAATTTGAAGAAATATAAAGAGGAAAGTAGGAGCAAAAGTACAACTAAACGTGTGATTTGGATGTTAATTCAAATAAAGAAATGTTGATTACATTTTTATGGTGACTAAGATGTGTTGTAAGGGATCTCAGAATTAATCAGAGGCTTATTCATACAAAGCAGTGGTGTGCATGGGGCCTGGTATCAGTAACTCTGCTTCTCACTGTTTGGTTTTTTTTTAATGTTTCAGGAAGCCAATTAAAAATCCCCATAATTATAAGCAATCTGGTTATGTCATTGCATTTCCTGGATAGTAAGTCTGTAAAACGATGCTTGGACTTTGTCTAATTGGACCCACAGATGTCTCCCGGAGGAACTGAAATGTACGTAGAAAAAAATACATGGGGTTTTGTTTGGGTTCATTTGGAATGAAAAGGCACAGTCCTACTGCAAAGCATATTTGTGAAGCTGCAAAAAAATAAATGTGGTTGTTGCCATCTGGCTCTTTCAAAATGATCCCTACAGAGATCTGTCTCTGTCTATTTATACCATATCCATTGTCATCATATCTGACTGTCCTGTGAGATGGCACTGTGGGCAAGAAACATATAGGATGATACTCTGAAAATTACAGAGATGATTCCCAGTGAAAATCCGCATAGCAGGAATGATGAATGAAGTACATAGTTTACACCAAATGAGAATCTGCCCTCATGAACGAATTGCCTGTCGTTAAAAGATTTTAGCAATCCACTTGTCACAGCTGTTCTTAGAGTGCTCATCCTGCCTCGGAGACGAGGGATAAGGTAAAATGGCTTTTTTGCTTTCCTCTTCTGATGAGCATTTCTATCTATGTACAAACGTAGTACTCATGGACCCTCTCTAAATGTATTCACAGACAAATACATATTGTGTCAGAAAAGCTTCTATACCCACCTATGCCATTCTCTGTAAGAAGCAAGGCTAAGAGGAGCTTGGAGGGGCACTGAAGAGAACAATTTAAGTATCTGTAGATTACATACAGATTTATCAGAGAGGTTGTGGAGTCTCCTTCTCTGGAGACTTTCAAAACCCACCTGGATCTGTTCCTGTGTGGCCTGCCTTAGGTGACCCTGCTTTGGAAGGGGGCTGGACTAGATGATCTCCAGAGGTCACTTCCAACCCCTACCATTCTGTGATTCTGTGAAATACAACTACAATATACCTAACAATGAGGATAGGTAGGCAGGCAGTGTTCCGTGTTTGATGTCTAATATTCAGGAATACAGACAGAATATTGTGCTCCTCTGAAAGCTCTTCCATTTGTAGCTTTTGCTTGCATATCTTTAGCTGCTCTTCCCATTTAAACAGCTGTGTCTCCTTTTTTAAGACAATAAACCCCTTAACAGGCTCTACCAAGGCTCGCTTTCTCATAAAATCATTGTGGGCATCCACTCAAGGAACAAGGACACCACACCATGTGATTCAGCCATCCATTCACACCATTCAAATGTTAATTATTCATTATTCAAAAAGTCCATGAGGAAGACACAGGAAAATTCTTTAACAATATCTTAACAACAAATATAGTAAGAAAAGATAATTACCTGATTTGCTGGAGGAAGCTGCTTTCAACACTGAAAAGGAGCCACATTCATTCAGTTTCTCCTTTCCTAATTTCATATCCCACCCAAATGATAAAACCGTTCAAAATATTGACCAGCCAAGGGGAAAAAAAACCCCACGTGAATTCCACTGAGTTTCTTGGTACAGCAGAAGAAATGCAAACTGTACCACTAAGACACTCAAGAAAACACCCAACAACCTAACCTTAACACCGCCTGCCCCGTAATCTTTAAAACTAGAAAAGGGTTCTGAAATTAGCATTACTGCTATTTAGGGATGTGAGGACAGCATAAAAATTGCTAGGTGTTCAAACACGAAGGAGAATCTACAGTAATACAACACCAAATGGCTTAGTTCTGCTCCTGCTTAACTCAATGGAGAGCATGAAGAGGTAGGTTAGTGCTGGTTTAAGCTTCTACAATATGCTCTAACCCCCCCCGCTCACTGCTGGCCCAGCACCACTGCTGCGTGTTTTGGCAAAACACTGCTGTGAAAATCCTTGCTTGTAGAAACTTGGACTGGGGTGAAGAACCAGCAGGAATGTGAACACCTCAGCACAGTTATTCTCACTGAACCCTTCCTAGGCCACAGCTCCCAGCAAATGGCCTGATTCTGATGCACAGCTTAATGTAAAAGGGTATGAATATTAAATCAAAATCAGCCATAAGATTTTCTCTTCTTTGCAAATCCACTTGACCGGTATTTGAAGTAGGAGGTCTTCCTAATTCATCCACCTGGATTTTTAACCTAACCACAGCTGCCAATATAAAAACAAACCGACCAACCAACCAACAACCTAGTTCAGGGCATATGAAAGAAGGTAACCGTGACAGGTGAACATCAGGTTAGTGTTAAAATCTTCACAGGACCTACTCTTGGAAAGGCTTTGAAGTGTGATTATTTATCTAAGGCTGAATCCATGCTACACTGCAAGTCTCCAGTATATTCATTTTTCTACAGCATTTTGCTGTGAACAGCTCCTCTAGAAAAGCCTGGTAGCTGATTCTTTCCCTGCCTCTCAGCCACCTCTTAGAAGAACTTCTTCTACTTTCCACTCTTTAGACATCACTCACATCTTTTCTTCTAATCACATCCAGCTCTGTTGATGGAGCTTGAATTTTCTTTTACATTTTTTCCTTCAAGAGAAATAAAATTTCTCCAACTACAATCTTTTGTTCCTGTCTCTTCAAGTTGCACAACTATCATTCTGCAGCTCCCTCAAAAAAACCCTTCTATTTTATATAATTACTCACAGATCAAAGTAGCAGAGAATGTCTTTCCTACTTTGTTTTTTTACAGTGTTTCTGATAACTATATAGTGAGAAAAGGCTTTGCACTACACTTCTCTCATGTCCTAGTTGGATATTACTTGTATTTAAATCTTCATAAAACAAGAGCTTGAAATTAATTTTCATGAATATTTGTTGTAAAAAGAGGACACATTTGAAATTATAATATTTAGATTCTATTAAGGTGCAATCGACTTGCTTGAAGACAGCAGAACAGAGACTCAGGAAGAAATTACCTAAGATCCCTGTAGGATTCAACATTCATGGCCAGATCCTTCATTTGGCTTCAATGGAGCAATGTTGATGTACTCCCACACACAATCTGGTCTTGTTCTCTGCACTGCTATTGCACCCAGTACTTTTTTTTTTTTAACAAGTCTGATTAAAAATTATACATATATATATTCAAGCATCTTTTCTTTATTTAAAAAAAATAAAAATCTTTGTGTTTAAAAGCTCTAAAATGCAACCAATGAACTCTGCATCGTCCTCTTCACTTGATAATTTTTGTCTCAGTCTCCATGTGCAAACTCAAAGACCTTCAATACCCATTCCCTTTCTGATGCATCTCCCACAGATGCAGAGTATTCCCTAAAAACTTATTCCAGAGATGAATGTGCTGAATTTTCACTGCATAGGGGTAAAAGATTATATTAGGTAATATTGAATTTTAGTCTCATATTGGAGATTTTCATCTGGAGATATTACAGCACCCAAAATGTAATATTCCAGCTTCTGTATTCAAGCATCAGGTATTTAACTGCCAAATAAATGCTCTGTCAGCTGGACCTCTCGGGAACTCCAGGGGTATCTGGAGCTCATCAGACAATTCTCAGAATTTATTTATTTTTTTTTTCCCTCGGAATTTCTCAGGGAAGTATCTCAAGCTAGACCGCATCTATGTAAAAGCAGCAGCCCAAAAGCAAAGCAGTGCTTGCATCCCACATGCTGAGAGAAAACACCTCCACAGGTTTATTGCCCAGCATTCTGCAGTAACAGATATAAATGGCAGGCAAACCTCAGAAGGTTATAAGACCCTTTCCTGAATGTGTCTACAGAGAGTCTGCATTAACATTAAAGCTGAACCTCTAAAGAGATGCCTAGACATTTTGTACGGCACTCCTCCTGGCCCTTTACTTAAGGTATTTTATTAGTATGGGCACCAAGATATTACTTACATAATAAGAGTTTATGACAGCACAAGTGCTTGCATGAGAGGACTACACTTCATTAGAACATATTTTCTGACATTGTGTATTCTTCATTAACTTTTAAACATTTTACTAATTAGATTTTGCTTTGTGAAATAGACACTAAGTAGGATGGCTTTTATATTGGCTCCCACTCAGTGAAAAGTTATGGAATTGTGGGCAGCAAATGTTAATTGAATATACAGCAGTAGCTGGAGTCTGCTGCTTCTCTTCTCTTCCTGCTGCCCTTTTTGAGACTGAAGGCTGCTATTATTGTTTCATTCCTTTGACCTCTTATAAAGGCAGCACAGAAAGGCCATGCTGCTCTTTTCTTTCCTCTCCGCCAGAACAGCTGGCAGTCCAAAACTCTCCAAATCTCTTCCCATAGTTTTCTACTATACATCTCCCTGCACACTTTACTTCTATTCTTACCTCTGGTTTATTGTTCTAGTACCAATACATCAAATATTATGCACCTCCAGCTCTGCAGGCACCTAGACAATCTCTTAAAAAACAAATGACTAACACTCATACAATCAGATAGGAGCAAGACTACTAAAGCAAAATACACTACAACCCTCCCAACAGTTTCACTAAAATTCTCTTGCTGCCTCCTCTCAGCCCATCAACCTGTGACCAAAGGGGAATCAAGCAGTCTGCCTCACAACTGGTCCTGAAAGTTGATTCTCACTTGTTCTGTTTAACCCTAACGCCCCTATGCAATCAAAACTTACGTGATCACATACATTCTTCTAGTCTGCCTCCACCTGGTAACTTGAGATTTCACTGGACAATTTGAAACTAATTTCACAGAAAAAGTCTTTAATATAGAGATGAGTTTCATGAAGCTCAGTATCAGTTAAGAGAAGAGAGCCCCTATGAGCACATTGAGAGAAAGTAAGGCAGGAGCAGTTGAAATTGTCTCTCTTTTGTTCAGTTTGCTGGGAGGAAGTAGCAAACAGGCAAGTCAGTGCACATTTAGTAACTGGACTAGAAGTCTACACATAACTTTAAACCAGCCAAGGTATGTTTTCTTTTGACCACCAGACAGGGCAGGGTGCTATAGAGGATATGGGAAGGAGCTCTGAAACCACCATAGCTTCAGAAGTTACTGCAGTAGAAAGTGCAACTGGGGACACATGAAAGGGATGGGGTAGTGTGGAAAAAGACAGAGTATGAGGACTTCTAAGGGGCATGGGGGGGGGCAATCAGGAGCTAAATCAATGCAGACTATTAAGGACAAATCCGTTGCTAACCAGATTTCATTACTTCCAGAATTAGTAATAGGACTATTGCTTATGTCCCTTCACTGGCAATAAGGACAGCAACCATACCAGACAGAGCTGCTTCTAAGGATTCCCTCAGATTATTTAGGTGTCTAGATCAAAGTCAACAGCTTCAAATGAATGTGGAAGATGATGGCACGAGTGGCCTTATGGGGTAACAAAAAACTTCAGCTTTTATTGATATCAGTGAAATGAGATCAGTAAATGCAGTCACATAACCTTCAAAAGCTCAGGCAAGTCTAGTTAATTCATTATAAATGAGTGTATCAGCACTTGCTCTGTTCAGGCATCAACATTCTTAGGTTGACATAAAATACTGAATTTACTGGTAAAAATTTTACTGTTATCTTTCCAAATAGCCTGACTACAGTATTTGTGCTGTTACCTGAAAGCATAGGGCCTCCAGAGGACCCCTGCCCAGACCTAATAGAGGAATTTGTAAAACCGTCCATAGAAGTCTCTGTATATGGAATCAAGCCAATCCTAGACAGCAATGGCAATGTCGTGATTAATTCAAACATTTTCTTATGAGGAGATTTTAGTACTCTCATTAACAGCAGGAAAGCAGTATCTTGTTAAGAGGAAATGCAGTAGTGGAAGGAAGAACACTCCAGAGAGGAAGATTTCCATGGGGTTTAAAGATCCTTGACACAGGATACAAATGAGAGTGACTTCTGTGTCTCACCAAAGTTACCTCACTTTGCCACCAGAAGAAACATGGCTGACTCTGAGTTCAATTAAGTATTGCCCTCAGGCTTGATTTCTATAGCCAATGACTTTGATGTTAACTATTCATTATGCATTACAAGTTATGAATATACTGATTTTGCATGACTTGGGACATCACTACCACTGCTTTGGAAAATCCAAAGCAAACATGTTGTACAGATTTCTCAACTATCTGAATACAACTAGCAAACTTGTTCAATAGAAATGGACAAATCTGGAATAAAATGCAGGAAAAGTTATAGACTCCTTACTTGCTCATGTCCAAGCTCACATGCATTTTTCAGGCAAAGTATTGTTGAGTTAAATTATGCAAGTAAATTGGGATCACCAAAGTAAGAAGACATGCTTAATCTATCCGGAATCATATTTTTGTTTCAAGAGGGTTTAAACTTTTAATATTGGGGAAAACAAACAAACAAAAAAAGTATACCTAACATTCCTGTTGTGCTCCATATCAAAAAGGACTCTAGGCATACTTGAAGGTGTGGCATGGGAGGAATTAAACTGATTCTTTCATGTCTTCAAAGCTAATACCTTTTATCTAGTTAGTATGTAGACTGATCACAGGAAGAGAGTTCAGATACTTTGTGACTTGTCACACTGGGACCTTCAACTGCTTGAAATAGTAGATTATTTTTGGACAATTGCTGCTGTTCAATTATGCATTTTTGTTTTGTAATGCATATAGTCACTCACCATATTCACAAATTCAAGATTTCCCAATGGGAAAAGTTTTAGAGATAGGACTTCTATTGCTTTCATGCCTTATCATAATGGAGGCAAGCAACACATGTTTTCAGCAACAAATACCTTGAGAAATACACTAAGGACACAATCCTGCCATTCTCAGAACTGTTTGGATTTACTGCTATCAACAGAATGGTTAAGGCAGTATGCTAAGCACAGATGTATTCTATGTTCCAGACAGAAAACTGTTTTGAGGGAAAAAACAGGGAGGCTATAAAATTCCAGACCAAAAGAGTTATACATATGTCAAAAAATTTACTGAAAAGAACGTATGTTAGTTTCTTTGGTTATCAACATTATCAATCATTTCTGTGACCAAAACTGGAAAAAAAAAAAAAAAAAAGGTGTAACCAGGGTTTAAATCTCAATCGCTAAACCCAAGCTTTAAAAGAACCACTTCCTAAGCAGGAGGAGGGGTCAGTTTTGCAGCCGTCCTTCACAGCATCTGCATATCCAAGCCTGTGACACAGCCCACCAGCACTACCTGCAGACACACAAAATGGTTGCCCAACTTCATTGGGAAACAACTGACCCTGGTGCCTGCACACATCCTCTTTTGCCCCTGACAAATCTTTTCCATTTTATATGAAGTAAAAATAGACTATGTGCAGAAAATCCACCTAGATTTACCCCATGCATTCCACCAGGAGTTTAGATTCTTTTGATATATTAAAATGAGAAATACCCACAGACTGAGTGATGCAACATCACTGAGGTCCAGACAGTTTTCAAATGTAAATGCAAATCACAGTCCTCTTAGCTCACTAGATGCAGTCAAAACAGTATCTAAGATTTCAAGCCTTACAAGTTTAAGGGAGAATACCAAAATACACATCCCAGGTTTGTCCACTATCATCCATCTCTATTCCCACAGGACAAGGAGCACGTCAAAGACAGGCAAACTTTGCTTATGCAGCGTTGCCCAGGGGAGAAGGATATCAACACAGTTTTTATATTTCAAATCTTTGTTTTGCTCAACATCAAAGTTATTTCCAGAGTCCCTCTGTGAGAATCAAGACATCATCACTCTGGGTGCTGAAGACACAGTTGGTGTATAGCAAGATATTGGCCTGAAGATTTTTCCCTTGCCAGAGAAGATATATGTAGACAACTCTGACAATAACATTTCATGCAATTCTTTTTGATTATAAATGTGCTCAGAAAACAGTCCATTAAAACTGAATGAAAGGTCAAGTCTCCATTTGGGTAATTATGTTGTTTTCAAGAGTGATCAGAGAGAACTATGGCAACATATTGTGGATTAGTATCTGCCACCATATGGCACTTCAAAATGACAAATAGCAACAGTGCACATACTTTGTTAAAGAAGCAAATTGCAGGCAATTTTAAAAACAGTTTTACAAAATCAACCCTTGGTATTAAATACAGGAAACCTGTGAAGTATTTTGTTGTGCCCATTGCTATTCAGCTACAGAAATTTGAGTTTGTTAAATAAATGCTTAAAAGGTAAAGCAAAGGCACCAAGGTACAAAGGTTGAGTACTTAGTCCTATTAAAATCAACAGGAAAAAAAAATCCATTCTAGAAATTTAAGTGGAAGAGAGTTTTTCTATCAGGACTACTGGCAGAAAAACAAACAAACAAACTGATTCTCCTCCCCACTGCTTCCCCTTTCCACAAATCGTGATATAGACTTAAAAATTTAAATTACAAAAAGAAAGAAAGAAAGTTGGTTTTACCTCCTTCTTCTTTCTGGCTGCTGAAACATACACAGAGTAGTTCTGAGTTTTTTGTGGAAGATGAAATGCAGGGATTTTGTGTTGTTTGGTTGTTTGATTTTTCTTTTTGAAGAGTGTTATCTTATGAATCGAGTCTTAAGGAACAATATAACAAAATTTGTGAAATATGAAGTCTTCAAGAGCTCAGAACTGTGTGCAATGGTGGGCCTGGACAATGCCCACCTGGAAACGCTGCTTTGCTGCTGCTGGGAGATGTTGGGCAGAGATGACAGTGCTCTGGCACATGGTTAGAAGGAGAAGGTTTACAAGGCTGCCATGTCCCCATCCCCATCCTCCCCAGTTCTGCCCAGGACAGGAAAGCTCTCATGGGGCAATAGGGCGGTCCTGGGCCTGCAGCCACTCCAGATGGAGCTCCAGGGTGGAAAGGGCCGGCTAGAACTCTCTGGAACAACCTCTGCTGCCCCGTGGGCTGAAAAGGCACCTACAGCAAGTGCCGGGCACCACCCAGTCCACATCAGCTACCATCAGGAGATGGACAGACAGCCCTTTCCCTTTCTCGGAGACTGACACTCCTCTTCTCCAGTGAGAGCCCATCTCTTGCAAGGCGGGGACAGTCCCACCCCAGAGCAGCTGGCTGGGCAAGGGCTGGGCAGCTGCCTCGTGCCTAGGCCTCTCGACACCTCCCTGCCTCCAGCCTCGCCTCTCAGACAGGGGTGAAGTAACACAGACAAAAAGAAACTTCCCCCCAAAAAAGCAAACAGCTGGTTTGATCAAAAACCTGTGGCAACACAGCATGCGAACAATCGCGTGGAAATCATGCAGTCTCTCTCCTACCTTATCATTCCAATTACATTCTCCTAATCTACAAAATTGAAAGGTAATGAGCAGTATTTCCTTAAACCACATTAAATAACACTGTCAAAATGCAAATTTATTCATTAAGTATAAATGAGTGTGTTAAATATTCATGAATTGTTGCTTGCAGTATATAATTAATCCCACGGTCTATGTGTCCAAAAGCATTTAGGAGATAAAGACTTGAGGAGACAGTGCTGTGGAATGATAACATTTAAAGCATGTTTTTAAAAGCAAAGGTCACCAGCCCTTTGGATCCTAAACTATTACCAGTGCTTATAATTCATTGTAATACCTCGTCAGCATGTACACATGCTTTTATGATTCAAGGTTTGTATCCTCAACCCTTGCTGGCTAATAATCTATTCAAGGAAAGAAACACTTGAGAGCGGAAGGTGCTATTAAGTTATCCCATTCACTACCAATGCACTCAAATTAATACGGTACTTTCCACATTTTAAAATTCCAAAGAATTACAAAGATGCCCTTGAAAACTGATGCAGTTTGACTCCCTAGCCTTCCTCCCGCCCCCCCCTTTCCCCTGGAAAAAGTGCATTCTGACACTTACTTGAACTGTCACTAAGGCTGGCTGCCATTTCAAGTATCGTGAAAGCTAAAACAAAGGCTTCAGCACCAGGAAAAGACTGGCCTCTTTTTGTGCTTGATAGACATTTGTAGATACGAAGGAAAAACCCCAAGTCCTGTACTAAGCTCTAAATACGTTCTCTCATTGATGCCAATGAGAAGTACAGCACATAAAGCACTGGGATGTTATGGTTCAATGTCCTTAAATTAAATATTCACTCTTTTCTCTGCCTTCCTTAAATTCCCACTGCTTCCTTTCATGTAATCAAAACAGCTGTCGGAAACTCTTTGTCAGTCTGCCTCATAATTTTGTGGAAAACCTTTGAGGTACTGATGAAGAGAACTGATTTTTTCAACATACCATGAGGAAATAACAACAAAAAAAGATCATTATCACATTCATAGTCATTCCCCCCACAATCACTTGATGATCTCCGTTGCTTACTGCATACAGCTTTCAGCTAGTTATGGAAGTGTAAACTCTGCAATTTTCCCTTCCTTCCTCAATACATAAAAAAATAAAAAAAGTATGGCAGTGACTTGATCTGTGACATTTTATTGTACAAGATTTTTACCATGTCATTTTTTGTGTGTGTCACTATGTGAACTAATCAACACAATACCAAAGGGGATTCACAATTCAAAGTAACTCAACCTGCAGTTCACAGCACAGGCCATAGAAAGCAGGTACTTAAGAAGACCTGTGAGGCTGTGCTGTCAATTATTTTTTTTACATGTTTTTCCCTTGAAAAAAATATAACAAATGGTATGTCATCTGTGTGCAGACATGTTTTGTTCATTCAGATACAATATTATCTCTGCATGGCATGGGCTTGTGCTTGTGCTGTACTGTGTGGACTTACCCTACAAAGTTCAGTGATGGAGGAGTTTCAGTTTCTATACAGTATCTTCAGGAGACATACTTGTATAGCTCTCTTCCTAGTTCTGCAGAACTCGTACACAGGACAAGGAAGCACTCACACTTTTTTCTAGGTGACATCACCATACATCAACTGTCTTTCATCAATCAAGTTATGAAGATGCTGACAAAAAAAGGCAGTGTGAGACCAAATGGATTTGATTAGCCTTATTTCAAGGCCTGAGTAGTAATGCTTGATGAACTATAGGCACTATAAGAATAGGTTGAAGGCAAAGTTGGTCACAGAATGCAGGAGGATGTTTCAACATACCTATTAAAGAGGTAAATCATCAAACCCTATGGCCAGGCATCTGCAATCCAAACTCTGTTGACACTCAGTTTACAAGACATTTGTGGTAAGTGCATTTGTTGTAATTAAAAAGCTGTGTGAGTCTACCCAGATGTGTTGTAACCCGTACCTTATCTCCTGTACCAAGATGAGGACAGACCTCATCTGTCAAAGACAATTAATTTAGATAGCTCTCTTCTGGACAGGAGAAAAGTTAATCAGAAATTCTCTGGTAGAATGTTTTGCTTTTTCCAGTGAAGAATGCTAGTTGATTGTCATTTAGTACTCCCATAGAAACACGCAGATTTTGATCAATCTTCTGACAAAACAAGCCAGTTCCTAATCAGTTTCATTTTCTGACAGTTCCTCTGCTCACTTTAAGCACTGTCTCAGAACCTGGACTCTGTAGTTCTTCAATTCTGCCATTCCAGAGGCAGAGATGAGAGCTGCTAGCCCAGGGACCAGGCTGCCCACAGAACTCTGTTTTTCTGTGCAACAATAAAAAGAAGGGCCCAAGCAGATGTGTTAGAACAGCCTACATTTTCATGAGAAAACTGACAGTCTTCCCCATCTCCAATTCACCCCCACTCAAATTTCAGAATCCCGCAGAGGTAGAAATGTTTTTCAAAAAAGGCCAGATAGAGATCATATGTAGCCAAAACCATCTGGGGAAAAGGCTGGCCATACAAAGATGACTGGAAAGAGTGTTTTGCAAAGGAAAGGAAGATAATTGCACAGTATTCCTATGCATCCTGGACTCAAGGTACGCCTTTAAAACTGAACAGATGTCCAGTGTCAGAGCAAGGATCATCAGTCATTACACATTAAGCATCAGTGACTCTGCTTCACAGGAGTTCTTAGACAAGTTCAGGGAATCCTGAATGTTGCTGGAGGAGAGGAATGCCTGCATGATCCTCTAGGATAATATCCTTGTCTGGCAAATGAAGGAAGAGAGGAAAAAAGATTCGGAACATGGAGCATCTGTCTTTTGATGTAAGTGGAAGGATGGCTCAGTTTGGATGGTCTCCTGTTCAGTAGAAAGGCAAACAAAAATGAATGTTAAAAGAGAAATTGGTGAAAAAAACCCCTACAAATCCAACCAAATGAAAAACCAAATGAGTCCTCATTCAGCATGAAATCAAGATGGCAAAACCAAAATTAATCAAGGATGTAAAAGTAATTGATTTTCTATAAACCTATTTTCTAAACTAAAGTCTGGGTGAAAAAGGAAAGGAATCAGAATTACCTATTTACAAATTCAGTGTGGCCAGTATTATTGACACTAGATGGGAAGAACTGCATAACTGGAACATTAAAATCAACGGTTCTAACTTCTTTGGGGAAATAGAGAGAAGAGGAAGAAGAGTGGAACTCTTAAGGGAAAAAAAAAAAATGTCTGTTTTCAGGACACTGGCAGCTCAGAAGCAAGTGATCTTGAATGCAATGGATCAATACTCTAACAGATAAAACACTAGATGGAATAATAGCTGCTGTCTTCAAACCACCAAATCATAGAAGAAAGCAGTATGGCTGGATACCTTTGCACCTTCTTTATCATCCGAGATTTCTGTCTGCCTGACGTATGCTTAAAGTTTCATGATGCTGGTACTAAAACCAATGCAGATTTTTTTAACATTACATGTGAATATTTCTTAAACCAAAAAGGGAAATTCTCTGAATGTGAGAATTTTATGTGAGATGTCATGTCACAAATAATGAAAAGAGATCAGAAGACTTGATAAGAGAACTGTTAGTGGCTATGATGGTAGCTTGATTGTTCTTTACAAGCATAAAGAGAATCAAGCCCAAACAGTAATAAGGATGGTGCATTTTTTTACCGAACTGAAAGTTATTGTAAAGGACAATCAGCTAGGAGAGAAAACTGATCAATAATTGGAAAATACAAATATTTTATTTAATAGCTGCAAAATTAGGAAAGAAAGCTGTATGTGTTTAAAAATATCTAGCTCAATGTGTTAATGAAAGCGTCTACGTAACTGTAAATCAATGAAACAAAGAAAGAAATTTGCTAACAATGAATATAGAATAGAAGTAAAGAATTACATAAATTATTCTTCCAATAATTCTTCCAATAAATGTAGCCAAGTTGTAAGGAGAAATTTATGGCCAGAGAATTAAGGACCATACTTTTCAAATACATTAGGAATCCTGACAATAGTACCAGTTCTTTATCAGATTCAGGTGGAAGATTTGTTAAGATTAACGAAGACAAGTAAGAAGTGTTCAATAAGTATTTGTGTTCGGTATTTACAGAAAAGACAGACAATTGATGATGATCTATGACGATGATGAACTACCAGGCAACATAAAAAAACCTAAGGGAAAAACACTAAATGGAAGCTACTGAAGTAAGAAATACTTACATAGGAAAATTCAGGTAACTTGTATCCAAGAGTTGCTAGAGATCTGACAGAGGACTCTCTATTGTTATTACTGCTTTTTGCTACACCTTGGAACAATTGGGAAAGTTCCAGAAAGCTGGAAGAAAACTTATGTTGTGTAAATATTTAAGAAGGATAAACTTAATGACCTAGATAATTACAGTCCTGTCAGTCTGAAATTGATCTGGAGCAAAGTAATGGAATAGCTGACAGGAGACTCAATTAATAACTAATTAAAGAGAAATATGGTAAATGCCAATCTAAGAGCAATATGGAAAATAGACACTCTCAAACACATTTGCTGCCTTTTTTTCTAGTTGTGACTACAAGTAAAACACAAGACTGTTGATATACTTTGATTCTACATGACATTTGATGTGGTATTCATGACATTTGAGTTAAGAAACCATGATAATACAAAATTGACATGTTGCACATTAAATGAATTGAAAATTGGTTAACTGACATTTCAAAATGTGAATTTAAATGGGGAATGATCACAGAATAGGTATTCTTCTGGGATAGCTTCCTGGGCATGCTCTAGTTTACATTTTTATAAACAATTTGGAAGAAATCCCAATGATTTGCAGAAGACTCAGTCTATAAGAAAGAAGTTGGTAATAAAAAGATCACTGATGCTAGCTGACAATGATTACTGGGTGATCTGGTGCAAACAAATAAATAAATAAACAAATAAATAAGGATACAAATGTAAAGCCATGGGAACAAAAACTTCAGGGCGATAGACTGGCTATTCTGTAAGGGTTTGAAAAGGTCTAAGGGGGATAATTCAATAATTAAACTATATTTTTACCTGTTTCTGTGACAAATAATGACATAAACTCATATCCACAACCTACGCCACTACTATTGAGTCTGAACGTACTTTGAGTGATACACAAACCCGACTGTCCTGCATTGAAAAAGGATGAAATGAATCCATATTACATCATGCTATTAATATGTATTCAGAGCTCACACTGTAATGGTTCTGAAGGGAACATTATGGTATATTCAGAGAGTATGCCTGAAAAATAACACACAAATTCTTAACAAGCCCCTTGGCAGCACATCAAATTTGAAGGACCCTCAAAGCTGAGCATGTGAATTGCATATCTTCCCTTTATTTAGTTTTTGTCTTACCACTGAAATTTTCTTTTTCCTTCCTCTCATCATGGTGGCTGACAAAATAGCCCAGAAACAAATCTCTGTGCCACAAGTACCCGAGTACCAGAATCTGGCCCAAAATTAGATGGTAACAGTTGCTGCATTAAATGTGCCAGTGCTGACAAACACACCTGGAATCTCCAGTCCTTCACAAGTCTATATGTGTTTAATTATGCACATACAGACCAAGTTAAAATTTACATATTGAAGCCTGTTGCTTTTTAATCATGTTCTTAGGTGGGCAATAAAACAGGAAAACTAGAGGCTAGTTAGAGGCTAGAGGAGATGTAGTTCCTTTCCTCTCTTAGCACCATGGGGTCCACTAAACGATGGAAGAGAACTTACATAAGTCCTCCTCAACCTCTCGTCAACACTGTAGCTGCAAGTAAAGGTGATCTCTCCCACAGCCCACAGTTCTCTCAAGCATGTGCTGACTGTCCACTCCTGGGGGTTTCAATGACTTGACTTTTGAGAGTGCTTGAAAGATGTACCCTTTATGAATAGCATCCAGTGCACCTTTCCTACAAACCTCCAATTCCATGTACACGTGTGACACATGTGTTTCAACACACAGAAATAAAAACATTAGTTATTGTAAGTGTAGGTTTTGTGGCTGAGTTAACCCAGCATTAAGGCATCTATCCTAAATGTATCCAGTAAAATGTCTCTAAAGTCAATTCAGAAATAATTTAGGCACAGTTTACATTTCTGTATAGCAGGTTGTAAAACTTTCTAGAACAGATATATTTGTTTCTTTGAGTTCAGTGAACTGTCAGGTATTATTATAGTGGCATATACATAAAGAAGAATAAAAGTTTTTAGCACAAAATCATGTATAAATTATTTCAGACAATTGAAAAATCATATACATTTATTCATATTTTAAAATAACCCAGGCACAATTTTGCAAGTACATAGAAGAACAGTATCCAAATGGAAGCAAAACCTAAGTAGCATACAGCAAGAAAATATGTGGCAGAACATCTAAAATAAGTAGTATGATGGTTTTCTAAGTCTACAGGGATATCTACTAAGAATACACTTGTCAGCATTACAAAAAGACAACCAAAGAATACATGTTAATAAATAACGGGAACTTTCTAAATAAGTTTCTTAGTGACATAGAATAGCAACTGTCTAAGAACAGAAAAAGGCTTGTACACTGTATATACATGCACATATGCACACATATACAGATACAACTGGAAGGCCTCAAGAACAAAAATACCCTGGGAAAACGATGAAGGGAATTTTTATGTGTGATGCAGTGTATAAAAACAATGCATGCATTAGCAGGCATCCAGCATCTTCATGATAAAATCACATCCACAAGTGGAATCACAGTTAACTCTTCACAAGCTAAGAAATGTCCATGCTGTACACATGCTGGATCATTCTGTCCTATACCACATTCCTGACTTTCAGAGCACATTTGGATGTTAATTTTAGGAGCAGTCAGGAGTCCTCAGTTTCCATGATCTGACAGGAGGAATCAGATCTCAGATGTGAAAGAATACCTCTGAAAAAAAACTACCCATGGAAAGCCCAAGGGAACAAAAGATAGGCTAACAGGAATTTCACTTTCCTGTTGGTAAGTCCAGTACAGTGGCCTCACTTAACAAGTATGAATAATGGAGTGGTCCTGAGGATGTTAACTAGATACCTTTTGGATGAAACTAAAAGATGTGCTCCAACCACTAGTGGCATTCAGAACACAGGACCAGACCAGAGCACGTGTCTGGTGCGGAGATCAGGTCCTTACCACCAACAGTTTCTGGCTACAGATCTGATCCAGCTGAGCTACTTCCTTGCTAATATAGTCAAACAGGCTTTGGGAATATACAGAATAAATGTGCTACAAGTACTATAAGTTATATTTACCACATAAATTAGTCTTATTTGTTCTTGCTACTATCTGGAAAAAATGGCTTTCCCTATAGACACTCCTTGTGTTTGCAGATGTGCATGTGTGTCCACCTGTTAGGGGGAGAGAGGTGAACAGCCAAAAGAGCAGTGCACGCACAATTTTTTTTTTTTCCTCTGACCATCCTCAGAAATACTATTTTCAGCAATGACAATATGAACAAAATACAGACATCTTAGCCAATCTTCTACATGTGCAATTCCTGTTAAAAAGGTACTCCCATAAATGTCAAACATTTGTGATCACTTGACAGTATCCATGTCAGTAAAGTCATTCCCGATGTTGCACTCATCTGTGAAATTTCCTTATTGCTGAATATAGACTTGTGGCTGCGAGCACTAGAGTAGGGTCACAAAAGCAAGTTTAACTATTTCTAACATTCCAGTGAAAAATGTCAAACTTACTAAATACTTCCTGACTGGTTTCAACAATTTATTTGCTGCCAGCTGCTAATGGCACTTTTGAGGTTCTAGCAAGGTGCTCTGGGAAACACATGATAGGAGAGAAAGAAAAAGCACTATTTCTTCTGCTTAAACTAAGCTTACGCACAACTTATATTATTTGAGTGTGAAAATAAAATGTGTAACATGCTGTCATGCATAATACATGGTAAGAACATGCATTTGTTCAAGTTTACAGTCTTTTTATCACTAGTAAATCAGAACAGAAATGGCAGATGCTGACAGCTGCCCATCTTGAGGAATTCACAGAAATAACAGAAAGCAAAGCAAAAGAGGCAAAATCAACTGTTTAATACACCCACAAAACGGTGACTGCAAGTTAATCATGCAAACAGTAACAAAACCCAGTGATGTCTTTCCTACCTCATTCAAAGAAACTGAGTTCAGCACCTGTGCCCTGAGCAAGATGCTGCTGCTGACTTGAGGCAGAGTTCCCAGTGTGACACCCATCACTCCTCACCCCCCGGGGAGCAACAGCCCTGCCCTGGCCCCATAGAAGGGGGGGACAGGGTAGACTTTGTGCAGCTCACAGGCTGCATAAGTCACTTGGAGAACATGCTTCATCCAACAGGGCTGGAAAGGGCCCGAAGATGCAGCTTTGGCAAAAAGAACAGCAGCCTACAAAAGCCAGGGGAGCAGGCCCAGGGACACCATGCAGGTGATTATGGTTTTCACAAAAGCCCTGTCTTTCAATGGGGAGAGACCCTCCCTTTCTCCTCCAGCCCCTTTCTGGAGGTTTTGCCTAGGAGTCTCCAGTCCAGAACAGACACATGAGACTTGTACAGATTATGCAATACAAGGTTTACAAAAAGCTTGCTTTTCTGTCATTAGCTATACATCAAAGGAATAGCCAGAAAAAAACCCCAAACATTTAATCTGATAGTTGGGTATTTATCATACCATTCTTCACTCTCCCCTGGTTAAATCACATTCCTCTGCATCCTTTCAGGTAAGTAGGAACAAACAGAATGAGACATCCGCTGAAAATGAAACACCTTCTCCTCAAAAGAACTATGCCTAGCCAGGAAAAACAGGCCTTTTTCAGTAAACACACAACTCCCTGTTCTAGCCAGTACATCACAATGCCCACAGACAACTCCTGTGTGATCCTTTAGCACTAAATCAGAGTTGCACTCTTGTGAGTGTGCTCAGGTTCATCATAAACAAACCCCAGACTTGCCTTAGCAAAACTAAAGACACGTGCTGTTTCTGACATAACATACAGAAAAAAAAAGTCAGCAAAATATAAGCATGAATACATAAAGTGCTTCTGATTTTCTAAGTACTATGGTACCTTCCAGTTATAATTCATGAGTGATTACTTATTTAATTCTTACTTACCTGGACATGTCCTGCGGTTGAGCATCTGTGCTCTGCTGCCAGCTATCTTTGTGAGGGGTTCTACATTTGTCCAGCCCATGAGGAGATGAATAAAGACCATCTGCATAAGACCTCCAAGTGTACGATGGGCTCCTCTTTATTAACTATGCAATGCATTATGTGCATATGTGTTCTCAGACAAAGCACTGCTTACCTTGGCACCCAGGAGGGCAAAGACCTTACTGGGATGGGTGCTGTATTCATGAACTTGCCAAAGTGATTTCCATTTGTTTTGAATTGAGTCCTCAGAGATTCCTTAATCAGTGAATCTTCAGATAATTTGTGTCAGGCTGACTTCTTCATCCCTGGTGTTCTACAAAGGAGCTAAAGGCATTTGAAGACATGGAATACTTTGGCAAAGTATTTCCAGGAGAGATCAATGGGTACTCTTCTCCTAAAGCACTTTAGGGGCATTTTTAGAAGTTAGAACACCATCTGCTCCTAAGTAGAACTCTTCCTCAGTCCTTCCCACTTACTGATGTAACTGACAAGAGGAGTCTGCAGATGGAGCCTCCCAGCCCAGATGGAAAGGGAATTTGGCTGGATACATATACTACTTTTTTCATTCTGTGAAGAGGCCTTGGTGTAAGCAGAGGGATGTGATCTGGACATCTAGTGAGGATGAAAATGTTTGGATAATATCTGCTGTGTCTGTTTGGAAACACGGCCCCCCTTTTTTTTAAACATTATTCAGTTAATTACCTGTAAATTATTAGCTAGCCAGTAAAAAAGATTTTTTTTTTCCCCTTAGGAAAATTTCTACTCCCATGTAAAACTTTTTTTTTTTTCTGTGAAAAAAAGATTAAATCAGAAGGTAATACAACATAAAACATAAGGCTTCTTAAAGTTTAAACACTTATTAAAACCAAGCCTACAGCAAGCTAAACAATAAATGCTTTTTTTCTTCCTTCAAAAAGTGGGTTTTTTAAAAAATCTAAATTATAAAAGAAAACATTTGCTGACTACTTAGCTGACCAATGGCAAAAACAATGCCAAATTATTTGTGAGTATTCCTCTATTAGCAGCAATGTGAAGACCTATTTTGAAAACTAACTCAGGTAAACTCCTTGCTTGTTTTATACACATGAGTAGTTGATTAAAATAGGACTGCTTGAATGAATAAGCAATTAGGATCTGATTTCATTCAGGTAAACTGTAGTAGGCTTTATTTTAAAGAATTAATAAATGATTCTCAGCTGGTGTCTTAACTGCTCTCAGAAGGTGAATCATCAAGGTCTCTTACTACACAGCCAAGTACTAAGAGTTTTTCTTCAGTACTGCAGTGCTGATTTTTAACAGATTTCAACAGAGTAATTTCTTTGTCAAATCATCTTTAACACAGTGGTCACAGTTCTTTACTCATATAATAAAAATCATGTAAATATGTGTTTATTTTATGCTAAGGACAGATCATTTAAATAAAGGAACTGATGTTCATTTTACTCTAGTGTGAATGAAGCCTGCTGCGATGTTTCTAAAAGTGGATCTGCTCTTACTGCAAATTCAAGCAGAGAGCAACACTTTTACTTGCTTTGTGACAACTGCACTCTAATGATGTTTTCAATTTTGCTGTACATTTAGCTGTTCTTAGAGATGTATTTTTCTTAGCTAGCCTTTGCATGAGATGTTACCTACAGCAGGTGAGCACTCTACAAGGAGCTTCAGTACAAAGCACATATTTTATAACAGATTTATGGTGATTTGGCAAGTCTTAATTATCCTAAAAACTTTCTCAGGCTTAAAAACTGCCTTGCATGTGAACACAAGTCAGGCAGAATCCTTAAGCTCTGTTCGTTGGGGGGTAAAACTATGCTTCATGAGAACACTTCTCATGTAAGTCTGTCCAGCCCAACTGCACTTCCATGTGTTAACACTTTCATAGTAACTTTCTATTAACCCCAAAGACCTTCCAAATACAAGTTCAATTTGTCTGATGTTCTCCTTTTCAGCTTCTCTTCCCACAAGGGAGCTATAGGTTTTCCCAGGCTGCCCTGTACAATATGTGTGGAACAGTCTCCCTAGTTCTGAGTGTCCTGCATTCTTCAAATCCTGCATTAAAGTTGTTTTTTTAATTAACTTTCCATCTATCCAGCCATCCATCTGAACCGAAAAGATGCATATGCATATGGCAATAAATCTAGGTCACTGTCTTTTGCTGCTACAACTACTCCCCATCCATGACCCCTCCCTCTCTTGAGTTCATCCCATGCTATATTAGCCTGCAATTGATTTTAAACTCCAGGGACCAGAAGCAGACACTTTTAAATTATTTGTATATTATAGCAATGCCTTGTAGCCTTCAAACACTTTGGGCACTGCTTGTGCAGGGCATTATACAGATACATTGCAAATGAGAATATCTGCCTCAAGAGCTTACAAGAAAGTCAGTCAAGACAGGAAGTAGGAGAATACTATTGTTCTTTTCCAAACAGGAAGGTCAGACATCAAGCCATGCAAGAAGTCTGGGACAGAGCCTGTATTTGAATATATCCAGGACCAAAAGTATGGCCCTAGACTTTGTCTGACAACCAGCATGAACACTAATAGCATTGACACAAGCAGTGAAAGCTGAGCTATATTAAAAATAAAATCAGAAAGCTGCCTTTACAGTGGAAAATAGAAGGAGCAAGAGAGATGACACCCTGGCATTACCTGCCAACAGGAAGATGAAACAAATGATCAGGAGAAGGAACACTGGTGAAGAGATTTGCTCCCCATCCTAAGAGTTGCAACTGCTGATGAGAGAATATATATGCCATGAACATATAAAATATAGATTTATATATACAAATATACAATAGGAAATAGTCAGTATACAAATACTTACATGTAAAAATAGCTTTTTACTTTCCCCTTTTCATGATTTACAAAAGCATACAAAGGTTCCTGTTGGTTAATGTTTTAAGTAGTGTGAGTAAACCCTGTGTGTCATGTTCCACACATAATTCTTTCAAGTGTTCACAGTATTGGCTATTACAGTGTTGAATTTGACATTCCAGATGTTAAAATATTTGTAGGACATTCTAAACTTAAAGTATTAATTTAAATACAGTTTAAATAAAACTCACATGTGTAGTTGAATTGTAGTCATGTTACAAATGAGTCTGATGCAGTTGAAAACTTTCCATGAGAGTAAGCTTGGAAATACACATTTCAACCAGAGATGAGTCTACTTTAAAATTCTTGAACTGCCTCTTGATGTGTAGATAATACTGTGAGGTGGTGAGTTCTTTCAACTCCATCTGAAGCAATGCAAGCTGAGAGAACTCAGTATTACAAATTATTCTCAGTAGGAAAGCAGATGCACAGAACAATTCGCCATCAGATCCAGACATGCTGTCACTTTCTTCAAATACCCAACAGACAAGAATAAATAACAGGTACTGTTGTTTTTGTGTTAAGAATAAATGCTCTGTAGCATTCCTCATCAGGAAAGTGCTTTATGGTCTTAAATTAATCCTTACAACTCCCTTGTGAGGTAGATAGATACTATTCCATTTTTAAAGATGCAGAAATTGGAGATTTAAAATAAAGTATGATGTCGGAGAAACTCAAGGGCACAAGTGGAGTAAGTGGAGATGTTCAAGAGACAACTTTACACTAACCAGCTTGGGTACTGACAGAAGGCTTTGTACAATAGCTGAAGGTTTGGCAGAGGCTGTGAAACACAATCTTTGCTGAATGCCATGCTGCTGGAGCTAAACTGTCAGACAACAGCCTCAAAAAGTACAAACCACATTATCTGAGGTGGTGCAGCCTGACCAGGGTGGAAGGAAGCTGCATTTCAGAAGTTATGCATTAATTGGGGGCCTTGAGTAAATACTATCTTCTCATGCAAGAGCTGTGTACAGTTCAAGAACCATGTTTGGCTCATCTCTAATTTTTCTATATATATGCAAGTGCTCACACGTATCAATCTATTCAGGTGGTTTTAAAAATTTACTCACTCATAGATCTTTGAGGTTTAATTTTTTCTCATATTTCTTTTGTGGAAAACTTCTAATACCACAATTGTAACTAGTGCTTCAAATGAGTTGCAAATACTAATTTTAATTAGCTAAGGCAATGGACAAGTTTTAAAGTACCACCATGTTCTCTGTGTGCACCTGTATATACAGGAAATCTCATCTAACTGCTACTGCCTTGAAGTAAAATCCAGTTAAAGAATAAAGTGCATTGTGTGGAGTAAAACCCTAAGAAATAACAAACAGTTTGTCTGCCTTCCACAGATGATAAATTTTACTTAACAGCTGAACCATCACCCTCTTTGTCTTCTAGTGTTTACTTTAGTGTTACGTAGGCTGAGAAAGGCCAGCCAGAAGTAAGCAAAATTATTGTAAACTGAGACATTTTTGTAATATGCTGTTAAGGGAGAGTTAAGAAAACCGGTATCAAGACTCTGTCCAGTTGGGGTGTGTAAATATTATTGTGTGCTTCTTGGCCCATTTAGCAAATACTTTCTTTTCTGTGATAAACCTATGGCCTCCATATGGAGCATTTTCATGCAGAAAGTATTCCTCACATTCATCTCTTCCTGGCTCGTAATAGTGGTAGGGAACTTTCCGGAAGCCTTCTGACCTAGGGGGAAAAAAAAAAAAAATGGTACACTTAAGTTATGTTTCCAAGAAAAACATAAATATATACTACACCTGAATTACCTGAAATCCTTTCCATGCATCAGCACCTGAGCTCCTTTGCTAAATTGTATAAGGGCTTTCATTACCACATGATTTCTATGAACTTTCCTACAGAAAATGAAGCTGAGTGTATCTTTCAACACAAACTGATCTTATCACTCAGTAAGAAGCTCATGGTCTGGCTCAGTCCATAAGGCTCCATTCCTAAGCAAAGACTTCTCATTGGATAGTCCCAGCTCTTGAAACTTGTCCTTGAACTGATTGAATAAGGTAGTTATATGAATAATATACATTATAAGTACATAATGCAGTCAAAATTGCAGCTTTAAGGAAACCCGTCCCTCTCTGCTGCCAACAGACTGAAGTGTTATCATGCTGTTTATTGGTTTTACACCAGGGCTATGCAAGGCCAGCTTTACTGAACTCTGTGAGGACAACTTTAGTCCTGTCACCCCTCATCTCGGGGCACCTAGTGTGTTTTCATATACAAAGAACAACATATGCTCATTCCACCTGGATGAGTCCATCAGTGAGATCTGCAAGTTCTAAAAAGTCAGCCTCTAATGTTAAGATACCCTAATTAAACAGCTCTGACTCAAATGCCTGTTTGTGTTTGGTTGGGTTTTTTTAGGGCCTGCCAGGAATGAGTCCCACACTGGAATAACACAGAATGTGGAGTGAGGGTCTACGCAAAGACTTTAGGAGCTGAGGACCCACTGGACTGTTTACATGCAAGACTTGAATCAGCCCAGGTACAGAAGAATACATTTGTATTAGTATCATACGTTGCTTATGACATTTCCTGCTTTTCTGACTGAGAAATAGTTCATTTTGTATTTTACTATCATACACTGTAGATTAAAGCATTTAACTTGAACTTTTAAAAATTGTGTTTAGAGTTATAATTCTGACAGTAGGATTAATCTATTGTCCCTGTAAGGTCACTAACAATAGTTGGTTGGAATTTATGTCAGTTTACTGTGATAAAGCTCACAGGACTTGTTTTATTATCTAATTAGAAACCCCCTGCTACTCAAAGGAAGCAATATATAACCTAGAAAGTTCAAGCAGGTTGCTCAATTGTGGTGAAATGTAATTTCAAGTATCCTGGGCTAATCACTTTCTCTCACTGCCAGGTGTATTTGGTATTCAGAGAACGATTATGTTAGTATTTCCTATATAGATTTGTTTTAGCAGTAGAAGTAAGTATATTTTGTCAAAAGAGTACCACCATACTTTGTTGCCAGTTTATTCAGAAACTGCAAAAGATCTTTGATTAAAAATAGTTCCTTATGACATCTGATGTTAGATTTTGTAAATATTTTCATTTTATCAACAACAAATGCCATATCAGGACTAAATATGCTGACAATAGTGCCACACCAATGTAAAACACTGGGAAATGACTGCCTGATCCATTTTTTGTATTTATGATATTAAAATCAATTGCAAAATTTTGGCAAGACTTCAGAATTGTAGATTCATGAAAATAATTTCCTGTGATCTTACTTGCAGTAGGTGTCATTTATCATCCCATAGACGTGAATTCCATAGCAGGCATCCATAGCCAAAATTAAGGTAAACCAACCCGTACTGAGATAGGAACCCGACTGGACTCTGTAAAAATACAACATATACAAAACAAATTGCAATGTGAAATTATCAACACTTTATCAAAGAAATATAATCTACCACCTGTGACAAAAGGTATTAAGCAACTTGACAATCTGTCAAAACCATACAATTATTTTGAATTATTTATAGACATACTCTCATTCTTCCAGCTTGGGGCCTCAAGTTATTGTCCACAGAAAAAATATCATGTTAAATATGTGAAGTCAAACAATGCATCTTTCATAAGACAGAAAATAATTTATTTTTACATCTGAAGGATAGCAATTAGTAGAGTGTATAAAATGAGATCTAGTTCACCAGAAAAACAAACTACTGGCAGCATTTGTGCTGTGTGCATATGAATATGTACCATCTCCTTTCACAAGAAAAGTCTTAATCTGCAGTGGGCTATCCTCAGCTTGAAAATTCACATGTTAATGAAGCTTTTAAGGACATTTTGGTAGAAAACTATCTAATAGAAGGCTTTGAAAACCAAAGTTCTCTCCATATCTGTTTATGTATGTTTGTGTTATCATTCTTTAAGATAACATAGCAGAGAGAAAAACACAAGAGGACAGTGCTCAGATTACTAACCTTTGCTCAAATAACTAGTTGAATTAAATTGGTCCAAAAGTATTACCTGCATGCATGTGAACAAATTACACGTGGAAGGATTTGGTTCACACACTGGTTATGTGAGCAAATGTACCCATTGTTAATTACAGACCAAATCCTGTTCGCTCTGCTCACATAAGCATTACCAATGGAAGACTGGGAGTCAATAGAGCTACCCATGTAACCTGGGCAAGCAACACTTAACTGCTTTAAAACCTCATAAGTAATAAGAACACACTACAAACTGGTTGAAGGCCAGCTTTGTGCATGTATTGTTTTCAGTTTGACTGAAATCAATGAAAATACTTACCTTAAAATTATAAATAACTTGTCCAATTTCCAAAGACAGCGCATAAGGTACAAAACCATCTTAGTAGACCCCCCAGTGTTGGTTCCATTTGAGAGAATCTGAGAGGAGTGGATAATTTCACTTTATGTCACATCTTTTAGGTCTTAGCTTTTGGATACAGCAGGGAGCCGTCTGTTCTCCATCATAAGTTAAAATAGCCTAAAGTTTGCACACAATTAAGTTTTGCTGCAAAAATCCCCAAGCAGACCTATGTGTGTCTCAGTTATCCTCATCAACAAAAATCCTGTGAAAATATTTTCATCCTAGGGTAGGAATAAAGCATTCATGTGGAAAAAAAAATCATAGAGCAACTTATCCAGCCTATAAACCTGAAATTTCCTGTGAGACAGAGGAAGCATACTCAGGTGTTTCTTCCTGGTTCAGAGCAAGAACATATTACAGTCTACTGCCTTTCAGGTAAATCAGCTAATCAGTGGGTTTTGGCTCAGATTCTGTGTTACTTTCTTGCTCTTTCTTGCTGAAGTTTGACTAAATACTAATTAAGATGATGGGTAAAAAAGTACTTATACAACCTTTATGACACTTACCTGACACATACAGAACTGAGATTCAAATTCCTTCTCCAATCAATATATTTTATTATGGATAGTAGAAATGCTCCAAGAGCTTTACATTCCTAAAGAAGCTCTGGCACACTCCAGTTTAAACAAATCCTGGGTTTTTCAGTGAAAAACAATTACCTTAATACCCAGAGAGTTTTACTGTACTCAGGAACACTGCAAGTAATTTGGGTTATATCTTCTCTTCGTTGCCCACATCTATCCTCTTTTGTGGGTTAGCTGGTGTGAACTTCTATCCCTAAGTTTCCTGAATTGTCCTTTCCCTTGGGGAAACTCCTAAGTATCTGTGTAGCTGCATTTGTAAAGGACCATTCTGGAAACAATAAATAAAGGGTTAACTTAGCACTGAAGAATGACAAGTAGGAATAAAAGGCAGGGTGTCAAATGTTGGTGTTTCATTAGGTGGACACCAACTATAACTGTCCTTCTTGACACTTTTATATCCATGAAACCTTGGCTGTTTATCTGTCTCACTAGGATCTTAATTCCTTCAAACAGAATGTTCTGCTATTGTCTACCAAAGAGAATTCCCAGTCCAACTCATGTTTTTTTAGAGTAACATTCTGGTGTGATAAAAAGCTACATTGCTTCTAACTTGCTTTCTGCTCTTGCTCCAGCAGAACACCAGCCTTGAGCTTTTAAAACCATTCAGAATCATAATAACTATTGATAAGAACACTATGAATATCAGGACCTTTCTGATAATGGAGGTTTATTGGAGAGTACTATATTGACACTAGCATCTGAAATTTGCCGTACTCAGGAGGCAAAGGAATTTAAAAATAGAATTAATCAATATTTCATGTCTTGTTTTAACACCGTTGGACCTTAGTCCTCTCATCTATATACTACACTGGCAAGATAAATAAAAACAGCAGAGTGAGTTCCCAGATACCCTCCCTGGGAGATGAAGTACATGACAGAATACAGATTATATACTTTAAAACAAAGCACTTGCATTCCTCCCATTTTTTCCTCTGAAGATACACAGGGATGCAAGGGCATATACTTAAGCAGTGGGGATTCTGGATGATTTGGTAACACCTTAGAATTCAATCTGATACCGTAAACATACTTTCAACATTCTAATGAAAGCAATATTAGGAATGTGAAAACAATTTTAGCTGTCCCTAAAAAGTTATAAATCTCTGAATACCTTTTAAAATATCATCCCATAAAACTGTAGTGCAAAGCAATGTCTCAGCCCTTGCTATTATGCTAACACTGTGCACTCAATTTCTTTCTCTACAGGAGAGTTTTACATGTTTTTTGGCCAGGGCTTTTCGAGACTCATTAGAGTTTCTCTTGTTATTGTAACTGCATTCAAATTTCAAATTTTACACACTGAAAAGAAAAGAATTCTCTATTTCTTGGTAGCATGAGGTTATGCTACTGCTCAAATTTGAGGGAAGGAGGACATTAGTCCCAAGTTTGTTAAATATCATCCACAGAACTACTATAGGCAAATCTACTGTGATATATCTGTGTGCAGCAAAACCAAAATTGTTCCCTATCACTCACAGTGACATTTTTTTATACCCTAAAACAAATGGGGCACCAGATCTAGACAAGAAATTGTCTCAACAGCTCAGGAGAAATTAATGCACCATTTTTCAAAAAGTGAATTTAGAAAGATGTTTTTGCTTTCAAGCCATGATTTACAGCTGGCTGCAGCAATAAAAAGGCAATGCTCACAACAAGTTACTTTGTCTGTTTATCTGGAAAATGAAAACTTATTTTGCATACTTCCTACATTATTTGGATTCTTAAAGAAACCTTATTTATCAGGATGTAATTCATTCTACTAAATACCATTCAGCATTTCAGAAAAGCACATTGGCAAACCCATGAAAAGAGCAACGGAATCAACTTAATTAAGA
Source organism: Actenoides lindsayi (assembly GCA_025331215.1). Lineage (NCBI taxonomy): Eukaryota > Metazoa > Chordata > Aves > Coraciiformes > Alcedinidae > Actenoides > Actenoides lindsayi. The sequence goes on from WTSP01020580.1 coordinate 72,595, forward strand.
TGCTTGAAACAAAATACATGCTTGCCTATCTTGCTCTTAGTGAAGGTTTAAGTACTTAGAATGTCATTCTTTCATCTCAGAATATAAAAGTAAGCTCCAAGATTAATAGTTATTTGCAAGTTTTAAGTCTCAAAACAGAGAATTTGCATTTTTAGTAACATTTTCCATAAACTCCAGTAGAAAGAACTGACTATAGTTTCTCACACCTTAAAAATGAGACTTACCTTCTATATTTTAGAAGGAAATGGTAAAAAAAAACATGTTTAGGATTGCTAGAGATGTAATGTGTGATACATAAAGCTTTTTAAAAAAAATAATTACAAGTAAAAGCACATAGACAGGATTCTTTAGCCTTAGCTTTCCAATATTTTACAAAAAGCATAAGAAATTGATATAAAGAAGATGGGATAGAGGCCCCATAAAAAAGTTGGTGACTGAAATTAATCTTCCTAGACATCTATAATCATGCTTTGATGTAGGCTAAATGAAGAAAAAACTAGTTCTATCTCTTATCAGGGGAAAATGGAGGAACACCAAATATTTTCGTAATGACCAGGGGCAGGTGAGTTCAAACTGGGCAAAAGTTTTGTTGTCACTAGAGTTCAAATTTTACTTTAGAATTCCAGGATGTTCTTTTCTTTCTTCAATTGTTCTAGGATTTTTTATGTGCACAATCAGTTCTAGCTCTATGGTTCAATGGGCTGTAATTTCCAGTGGGGACTTCAGTGGTAAAAAAAAAAAAAAAGTTGTTAAGGTAGAGACGATCTGTAGAGAAGCATTTTCATGTCAATCTGACTGCAGAAAAGAATTTAGAAGCCTATTGTTTAATTCTTTACTAGAAGAAATTAGAAAGCACAGAGGGTCAATTAAGAGGGTTAATTAAGATGAAGAATGAAGAAATTTAGGACTTCAAGAAGCTATTAAGTAACAGAGAGCTTGCCAAAAACATTAACTAGACATTTTTGCTTTTTTGCTTCTTTTCAAAATACTGCAGTAAAATGAAATTCAACAATGAGAGATTGAAATGACAAGATTCTCCAGGCCAATTAATTGACAAAAAATTTTATCTTTTCATGAAGGCTGTTTATAGACTCTAATCCTCAGATGACCCTCTCACCAAACTACTGAATCACCAGCAGCTTTATTTGCAGCAGCTTGTCAGGCTCCTTGATTAATAAGTAAGTATTAATTAGGGTATTGGTCTAAACAAAGAAACCTGTAATCCACAGAGTGGAGGCTTCATAATGTGAGCTGTCCTTCCAACATGTTAAGAGATTTGTAAAAATAATTCAAAAGAAATAGAAAAAATTTCAAGAACTGTCAAGATCATCTTAGACTGTGTTCAGGTAGACATGTCTGTGGTACTTGTATCCCCAGTGCATCAAGACACCGCTAGTCTTCTGGGAGGGGATCAGTACACTTTGGGCTTGCCTGGCTCTCTGCCACTCACCCTGTGCCAGCCTCATCTGTAACTAACCCTCAGGAATGAGGGTAGTAGGTCCATGTCCCCTCTGCTCTCCCTCAGTAAAGACAACCAGCTCTTTTACACCCTGGGTTATTACATCGATAAATAATGGTATGCTTCCTTACAACTAAAAATATGGAAAATTTATCTACCCGCACAAACTGGTGATCCATTACTTAATTCTACACTAACCAAATTAATGCTACCATAATACTTATGTTGACTGAGATTTCTTTTCTGAGGAAGCATCTGTGTATATAGCTGCTGAACAACTCTTCTTCTTTGCTAAATTGAATGCCCACATTCCCCAAGTCCCACGTTTGGTCTATGCCTTCCTCTTCATATCAGAAGTATATTTGTAAATGACAGATTAGAATGAGCTGACAGAAAAATGACCCTACCTTTGAGAGAACAGCAAGGCTCATTTTCCTAGCACCTCTGCTTTGAGGAGTATGTATACTTCTCATGGCAGAAAGCTGTTTTCTTGAGAGGAAAAAGGGAAGTACATTTGGTCCAGGGGAAGGGTAAGACTCTAAATGCTGAAGAGTATTATCACTAGCCTAGATTTAATTCTGTTTTCTTTAAGACTCAGTGCTTTGTTGTTAATAGTTTTATTATACAATTTCTGCAGAAAAAGCACAAGAAGAGCAATGACGGCATAAGCACAGAGAAATGATTTCACCTGGTAAAAATGGTTGCTATTTCTGCATTATAAAGATACCTGTTAGGCAGTTGTTTATCATTATTACTCATTCTTTAGTACATGTGTATGAGCACGCGTGTGCTTGCTCTGCATTCCATAATGAAGCAGGACATCTAATAATAAACACCCATGCCCCTCCAGCAGTGAGCAGGCTGCCTCACACATTCATAAGCTCACATGGTGCTTCAGGTCATTCTGAAAAGTGAAACATTTATATAAGGACAGATGTTTTATTATCCGTCATGTATGGGTTTATGCAAAGCTTAAACAAGCGGAATGCATTACGAACAGCACATTCCAGATTCAGACAGTGTCTGTGCCCAGCAAGATGTACCTGGGAATGGAGAAATGATGCGTTCCTACCACCTCAGAAACTTGGTAGATCATCTTTACTGTGTATCCTAAAAAGAAACTGCAGTCAGGTGGCATAGTATCCAATTAATCTCCCACAGTCACAGTTTTCTATCTATATTAATACTCTATCAATGGAACACAGAGGATAAGAGTCCATTTCAGTTGAATTTACTCCAAACCTGCAGTAAAAGCTAGTCCTAGGTCACAAACAATGTGACACTCACAATCTGACTAAAAAAAGATGTAACAATAAATTCCATGTCAAAATTGCCATAAAAACAAGAGAGGAAAGACACTACTGAATAATCACAAAAGGGAACAGAGAAATGACGGCTTTGTATTTAACTGCATCTAATTTATAAAAAACCAAACCAAACTATTTGACTTACTATGTACAATTTTTGGCAAGACGGGCAAAAAACAATATTAGAAATACGGAGTAATCTGTTATGGCAATTATTGAAATACATGCAACATCTGCTTGGGTATGTAATTTATGCCTATAGTTCCAATCTTTCTGTTGTGTACGTATTTTTTATTTCTTTCTTCTCTTTCTCTGCTCTATTCAATATCCACATGGAAACCTGAAACAAAGGGGGGGAAAAAACAAGGCAGCTTAAAGAAATTGACTTCTGCTGCCCAGTCTCCTGTAGATTACTTATTTCTGATTCCTTGACCTGACTTCGATGCATCTCAGCTTAGTTGTGAACTCAGGCAATAAGAGAAGGAAGTTATTTCATTCAGGCAGAGAGAGTTCCTTCAGATGTCTGTGCTGCTGAACTCAGAGAAGAAAAGGAGAACTCCTGTTTATCAAGAGTAATCATAGAGGTCCAGCTTGCTGCAAGCACACAGGAAAGAAACAAGACTAAAGAATTATAATTGTAAACTCTGCCTTCCAGCCAATACAGGTAGAGATAGAAATAAATATGTATTATTTTGAGGTGATTCTCGAGAAAGAAAACCTGTGCTAATCTTTTCAAGTTGAATGACATCCCCCATAGATAACAAGAGTTGCTAGATGATTTTTTTTAACAGCTATTTGGCTTCTGCAGCTTGCACTGACTCTTCAGATACAGATTGTGCTCTTGGAGCAAACTGTTTACAGAATAGTAAATCCCAATCCCTATCTTTTTTTCTTCCCCCCACTCCCTTCTTTAATCCTCCTGTTTCCAGAAATACATATTCTCTTGATTTCTCTTGAATCAAAAATTATTTCCCTTTTTTAAATACAGAATGTGGTCTGGGGCACACTCTGTGCTATTGCATGTGCTCAAGTTAATAGTAGAATATGCCTTTTCATGAAATCATATAATGGTAAGTAACGGCTGAGTTTATCAGGAAATGCAACTCTTCTGATTTATGCCAGCCTAACACTCATTCCAGTGCAATTACTTGTGCTTGCAGTGGTTGAAGCATATGGGAATTAATGCCAAATCTGTTTTGCGTGGACAGTACTCAAGCTACAGGTTAGTTGTTGGCACCATGATGTACTCCTGTCCCTCCATTCTCCACTTTCTGTTGGCCTATGCTAGGTCAAAGACAATCCCTGTTGGTAGTGGCAAAGGGAACAAAAACTGAAACCTTGACACAGGTTTCATGACTCGTACCATGGGCATCTAAAGGGCAGCTTTGTGTGATCTTCACCAGTAGCTGCACCCAGTTTGCAGAGCTGTGGTACAACATTTTCATACAGCATGAAAGGGAGTAGAGAAGGATTTAGATTTTCATCCTTTGTAACCAAAAATGAATCAAAACTCAAAAGTGTGCCAAGTGAAAGAAAAAGGACAACAGTGACTTTTTCCTGCATCTACATTTAAATCAATATTTTCTGTCTTGGGTCTGCACATTTTTCTCCAGGGAGGATGTAAACTAAAGACAGCTGCAGTTAATCCAGAATCCCTGAAGAGATTTAATTAAGCAGGCTTTCCCACCCTTTTCTTTTGGTATTAAAGGGCACTTACTACTCCTAGCTGCATATTTTAGTGAAATCTATTGTAGATGAATATAGAAGAAATTTCTTGATTAGTCTTTACCTTGTCAAGACAAGATACTGAAGGAACTTCATCTAACCTTGGCTGAAAGCAGCTTAAATTTTTCATAAAAACATTTTCTATTAGCTTTTTTTGGTTATGTTTAAAGCAAAATTATGAAACAGCTTTCTAAAGGTGCACATCGGATATGTGTGATGTTGGGATGCAAGCAGAGGCTTTTATAAAGGTATTTTGTTTTACTGATAAAGTGAAAATGAAAGAACAGCTAGCATGAGGTTGTATCCTAACTCTGTTCCAGTGGGGAGAACACTGAACCAGACCCTCAGTTGGTAGAAACCACACTGATGCACATCAGCTGATATCCTTTTAAATTTTCTACAGTCTGCAGTCATTGTGTTAGTTCAGTCACTGCCTCTTTGATGTTAACATGGAAGGGAAGGCAATGTTACATTTTTTCCCCTAACATCACAGTTATCCAAGGACTTTGCTTTTCACCAGGATGGATGCTCATACAAAAAAAGCTTATGGAGGGCCAGCCAATATTCAGGGGAAGTTTCATTTCTGAAAACAAAATGCTCACTGAAAAAAAGAGAACTCAAACCCCACAGATAAGGCCTTCATCAGCATGTATCCCTTTACCAACAGCTTGTCTCTCTCCCCACCTGTGGTGTTCATAACAGTGTTTCCAGGTATTCTAAAATTAATTCCTAATTTGTTCCTAAATTACTCACTCACTGAATGTTTACATTACAGTAGCTGTGCAAGGCACTATATACCCACATGTGACCAAATGGACATTTCCTCCCTTACATTTAAGGCATGTATATAGGTAGTAATTTGATATGCATGTGAAAGTCTCTCTACCAAGTACAGCAGGTAGAACGGAATAAAATAAATGTAAGACCTTCTAGTACTGTTCCATAGAAACTTCCTACAATCCTGCATTCTGTTATAAAGCCACATTCTCTGAAACTCCATCCAGAGCCACAGTTTTCCTCTCTACACTGCCTATTTGCACAAACCAAAAGTTCATTTTAGATTATGGAACATCAATATTTTTAGCAAAAATGAAATCTTAAATCCAGACAAATTATTCTGGTGTGGAAACAAAAAGGTGAAAATAGAACTTCTGTGAGTCTGAATTTTAATTCAAATGCAAGAGACCATAATGTAACCCATTAGTTAATCTTTGAAGATGAACTGCTAATTAACAAAGATGTTGCCTTCCCTTTTACTAGTGTAACTTTCTCCAGATTAAATTTTCCTTGAAGTAATAAAGGAACAAAATATTTGCATTTCCTTTTTTTTTTTACATATAATTTAATGAAACATACACACATACATAGGTATGGTCGTACTGTTTAGTATCAATCTTAGGGTCTTGCTTATTCTCTCTATTCCATAGAAATGTCTCTAGTCTTTCACTGCTTTCTGAATTAACTCATCTCTGTCCAGCTATCTAGAAAAAAAGCAAATAATCCTAACCTCTGAGCTATTGAAACTTCTGCTGCTTTCTCCATTGCTCTGTTTACATAACAGCTGGATTTCTGGTGGGCACCTCTTGCTGATGTACTTTGTGGACTGAAAAGACTGAGGTCTAATTAAAGACCCACTTGAAATATAGGTCCCAAATCCTTGGGACATGCAAGATTAGCTTTTGTCTTTCCCCTTCTGTCACCAAAAGCCACTACATTTACACAGCAGGGTCTTCTGGAGGTGAGATATCCACAGTCACTGACACAAATATTTACACTGAAGGCAGCACCTTGATTGCAGACAGACATATTTGGCAGAACAGACAAAGAATGGTGCTTTTTTTTCTCTCAGATAGCAGCCTTTAGAAAAAAGCATGATACAGTAAACAATTCAGAAATGCAGAAGTCTGTCACAGAGAAGCTCATAGGAAAAAGGATCTATGGATCAGAGTAGATTCCCTTATAACCCACTGCACAGTTTCTTCAGCATTGGACAATTTCAGAATATTTTCTTCCCATATTCATTGAATAGACCGCAGGAAGGTAACTGTACAAATGGCAGCTGGGAGAAATTAAACTCAAGAATTATCAGACTAATCCTCTAGCCAGCTCACTGTCAGTGTAAGCTAATGCCTAGTTATCAAGTATAGTGAAGTATTCAGTTAGCTTCAAGGATTTGATATTTCCAGTGAACCAAAGTTATTACAACACATTTATGAAGCAGGAACAATGGTCCTTTGCTTTATAAATAAATGGTCTGATTTCTCCTCAACATCTTATATTGATTCCCAGTATCAGCTAGTTAAGACTTGGACATGTTGCCAGTGAAGCTCTGCAGGCAAGCAGCTCCTTACAAGGCCACAGATGTGGCAGGACAAATCCCAGGAGGCTGTTGCTTCTCCATACACATCAAAGTTCAGGACATTATAGATAACTGAATTCTATAAGATTTGCATAACAAACATTAAAATGAGCTCATTCATTACAACTAGAAACTACATCCCACTTATTACAACATAGAGGACGCAAGACAACATATTTTGGCACCAAACTGAAATTTAAAACTGTCAAAAATCTGTGATATAGTTACTTTGCAAAGAACCTCAGGTAACATTTGTATCTACATTGCTGGAAGGAATACCAGACTAAAAATTAAGAGTTCAATCATACACAAAACCAGAGATAGCATCACAATTCGCTTTAGAAAACATCATCATTCCTTATGAGATTTTTTCTTTGCCTCTTCACGGGTTTTGCCTGATAAGCCCTTGCTAACAAAGACATTATACCAATTACAATTAGTTATACAAAGTGTGGGACAACTGGAATGATTTATTGATTTTTCCTCACAAAATAACCCTTATTTTGAATTCCAAATATACAGTAAGAAAAATAAAGCAGAAGCCCTAGATGGCATGTTTACTGCAGACAAGTATGAATGTGTATATACTTAGAGAGACACTCAATCCATTTAAAACTTTAATCTTAGAGTAGTTGTTTGGAAAAATCAGTGCAGAGTAGGTTTTATGCAATTAAATTCCTTTTCCCCTGAGCAAAGATATAAAGCCAAGGGAAGAGCTGTTTTCAAAAAAACTTAGATCTAAGAGAATCTTCCATCAACAGTTAATAATAATTTAAAAAAGGGGGTTCAGGCCAACAAATAAAACTATGCATGTTTGTCACACAATATGAATGTGGCACTGACTATGTTTGCATTTGAAATAATCTATTATCTACATGTAATCTGAAGAGATGAAAGAATATGAAGCCATGTTAAATATCTTTCTGTGTAAGGTATGAATCTGTGGTAACTGCTTCATACCTAACAAAGATATCTTTTTCCTTCTGTTCTTTGGGAACTCATTCCAAGTTCATTTGTAGAAGTCCTTCCTTTGTCCTCCATCCTGCAACATCATTAATGCTTCTCAAATCATACTGAGAGTTTGCTCATTCTGTGACTAACCCCAGAGTTCAAATGTCTTTGCATGAAGGATGAGCATGGACTGAGAGTATGATTAGAATACAGTGCTTGATCCTCCATTGGAACTCTCCTCACAAGTCTGTATCCTAAAGTCCTTTGAAGTCCTCAAAAAACACATAGACTTACTGACAAATAATAGCTGATCCAGTTTGATGTTCTCCCAGTCCTTCTTACCTGCCCCATCTCCAGATCTCCAACTCACTCAAGCACTTCTATAATGCAGACAATGAATATATACAAGTAAATATGCTTAGATGCAACAGCCACACTTACAAACCAGGTTTACTCCCTGATCCATACAGTGCCCTTTGCCACTACACTACCCATCTTGTCCCCAGTCCTGACAAGAGGAGGCACAGAACTTAGTCAAAATATATTTATTCTCTTTTTTTTGTGCTCTGCAAGTCAGCATTATCTGATTAGGTCTACTTCCTATGGCTTGTTCAGTCTTGCTTATCAGACACACTGGAAAATATTTCCAATAATAAGCCACCAGAAATCTGCCTTCATATCTTGTGTCAGGCTACATATAACAGAAATCTTTTCATTTTAGTTTTAAAGTATTGCTTCATTCAACAAGCTGACTGCTGGCTGACACACAATCTAACCTAAAGGCTATGGATCAGCAGGTAAATGCAGAAATTCTATTAGTTTTCAGACCTGAGGTTTACGCCTTTCATTTCAAATGAAATCAAAATCCTACACATGGATAGGTAAAGCACAGAGTAAAGATCCTTTCTTAAAACCATCCATTACCTATTACATGAGTGCAAGGAAGAAAGCAGTTTCTGCATCTTGTAGATACTGAATTTCCTGTGCTCAATGACTCTGGCAAGGATGGTAAATAGCTGACAGAAAAGAGAGCCATTTTGAGGAAAAATTAAAACCATGACGAACATCCTATTAGGCAACGTGAAATCCTGCAAAGGTACAAAGACAAGCATATTCAAATATGCTTGGTATTAAAAAAACCTCTCCAACCTTGTAGAAATTTGACTTCCTTACCTAAATCTGAATTTAAAAGTCATAGGCAAACTTGTCTGTGCTTTAGAGGTTTTGGAACTGAGCATCTTCATTTAGTACTAGAGGAAGGAAATAGTGCAAAAGTGCAGATTACAAAGTATCCAGAATGTTTATGAAAATATTTTTTTTTCCAAATGGAAAGATAAAAACATCAACAGAGATTTCATTCCTTTTTTTCTTCTATAAGTGTAACTACTTTTGATATACCATCAGATTTCCTACCCAGCTTTACATATAAATACATGAGAGTTATGAATGATTGACACCTCGCTTCATTTTACCATTTGCTCTAAGGAGATATGCTCACTGGAAGCTCTCAGAGCACACATAGCAGCATTTTGATGCAGTATACAGACTGAATCCACAAATTAATAGCAATGAGTATAATTCACTTTTGGTGTGGTCAGGCAGAACTTCACTGAAGTCACTGGAACTACTTCTGCCAGAGTTGAATTTCTCTGTGAGGCTGGTACATTGTCTTGTGTAAAGGCAGAAGTACCTTTTGGAGGTAAGATGCCTAATATGGGGCCAACCCCAAACCTGTGGAAAGAACACACAAAAGATTCTAGCTTTGTGGCTCTGAGATTTCTTCATTATAGACACAGTCCCTGTTTAATTATGCCACACACTATTTTCCTTCAAAATGGTGGATGATGATTGTCTTAGAGCAAGAAAATCAATTGTGATTACCTAATCACAGTTATGATCACACTAATGGTGTCTTTTTGCTTCATGTCTTGTTCTGTGCATTCAGTTAAGGAAATTATTCAATGATTTTGCTATTTATTAAAGAAAAAATGCAGAAGAAAAGCATGACTTCTTTGAAAAATTACCTGTAATATTTGTCTTTGGAATATGGCATTAAACAGTAAAGATGCTACTCAGCTTGTTGGGCTTCCTCATTCTCATTACACAAGTCTGAGCTCATCTTTCATTTGTATTTTGCGTTTATTAGTATTTAATCTGCATTTTCCTCTCAATAGGTTTGATAGCCTCTCGTTTCATTTTGGGCTGATGCTAGCTTCTAGCTTGATGATTATGAGTTGGTATTCTTTATCACAGCTCTTCACTATTACAATATTCAGTCATCATGTATGGATTTCCTATATGTTTTCTCCAAAAGAGGCAGAACTGTAGCTGTTACACAAAACTCAGAAGAAAGAGAAATCTGCATACTGTGAGATTTCACCTTACCTGTTCAGTTGGATCACGAAATGTTACATCAACTGGCTTAGAGCAAAAGCAAATGGAAACTTCAAGATGCAGTGCCCAGATCCAGCTCTCAGTTAAGTCCAATCAGCCAATTAAATCACAGCTTACAAGCCACGATCATTCTGTTTTATTTCAGGGAAGATAATTGAAATGCTGGTTTGTCTTGCCCTTCTGACAGGTATATGCCAGCACCTCTCCTGATTCTGCTTAAGAACTTTTGACAAGGAAACAGTGCTCTGCACTCTCCAGTCAACAGCTGACCTAACGATGCTTCAAAATTAATGTTCTGCTGAGATACATTAAAATCAGAGCTGCAGAAAGCCAATATAAAATACAGCATCTGAAGTGGCACCATTTCCTTCTATAGGACCTTTCATCTCAAAAGGTTCTTGGTAGACCACATCCACACTGACAAATGCAGCACTTGTGGGGGGATGTGCAGGGCATTTAACAGCATGGCAACGACAAAGGACAATTTAGGACAAAGACTAAGTATTGTGTATCAAGTAGACTCCCCAACAGCATGGGAGATACTTGTTCAGTGCTACTCAGAGAGGAATACTGATGTGGACCAGTTTCATAATACGTTCTTGAATTACCTTGGAAAACACTCATCTGCGTATTGACCAGATCTGACTACATTTAGCTTGTTTGATCTGATGAGATCAGGTTGTAGGGCTGCAAGTTTGTGATAAGAAGCCAGTGTTAGAAAGAAACTGCTGATCTCAGAAAAGCTAAGCAAGAAGACCCACAACCCTAAACCGCTTGTATGGAAATTATTCAATATAAACAGGTAATTTCTTCTTGAACTGCTCATGTGATAGTCTATGTCCATTTATCATTATGAAAATCATGAGTACACAGATTATTACCATATAAAACAATGCAGGCATCTTATGTGTCCTCATAGCATTGCTCAGGGCTTTGCTATTTCAATGTCATTATCCTTAATCTTTATGCTGCGTGGTATTGTCCTCCATTGTGCAGTATCTGTTATTACAGACTTGGTGATCCACTAATTCTGCAGGGGTGTATAATACACACAGATTAAGCTAAAATGGATTTACAGATACCATAGATCTATCACAGGTATCCCTTATGCTTACAAGACAGAGCACATGAGTTATCTTTTATACACTAGAGGATCACTTTTGTGAATGTTAAATGATTTTAATGGTGACATTATGAATTTGTTTTTCTTCAATTTGTTCCTAAGAAGATGTGAAAAATAAAAATTAGGGAGAAAAATAAAAAAATAGGGAGAAGGAATATAAATTGAAGTATTTTATGAAGACCATTCCTTGAAATGACTTGGACAATAAATTTCAGCAATTTTTCAAGAGTGAAAGCTTTTGTAATTACCTGAGAACAACAATACAGGTGGAGGAAGAAGGGAAAACATCTTCAATTGAGAAAACTCAAGTCTGCCATTTATTTGTAGAAGCATAACCAGGGAGCTGCTCTTCAAATAGGGAACTGTTACTTCATCCCTGGGCCTTGAGTGATGCTTTGATCTTGTTCTACCTTTGTATTTTTATGTGGGTTTTTTTAAGTGCATGCAAAGGACTTTGTTTGAAATGATGTTTGTTTTCACACACTGTGGAATGAGTTGCTCATTTCTAACTTGCAAACTATGATGTTGACTAGACAGCCTCTGTAACATTTAAACAGAGTTTATAGAGGCTGTAAGAAGCAGCTGGAGTGAAAGTGTTTTGTACAGAGCAGTGTTTGAAAAGATACTAGATATTATCTCCCTCAGTCTCGGATACCACAGTAAATGAACACATAAACCAAACCCCATTCCTTCCAGAAATGTTTGGGTTTTTTTTAAACTTACTTTCCTAAAGATTTCTGGAGTTTCCCTATAAGAAAAGACTCTGGGATGAAGGCATAACAAATACAAAATCATCTCTTCTTGGTAACTTCTTTCACTAGTGCACAAATTGCATGAAATGCAATTTTGTCTTGCATGAATGCATGAAGATTAACCATGGGGAAAATGCATTTTACACTGCAATCCAGAACTGAGATATACATTGCCAATATGCTCCTTTCTAAGCAGTTTAATGCTGCAAGTAAACAAGACCTCACAGTGTTATGTAAGGACCAATATTAGCAACAAGTAGAAAAGCTGACCCAGGTGGAAGAGCTAGGTCTGTACAGCTCAGTTAGACCTATGCTGAGCTTAAGTACCATCCTCACTCATGCTCAGCAGCCTGTTGGACACCACCTGAATCTATCTGTGTGGTAGATGATGTTAGAGCTTGTCAGAAACTGCCTGAACCGAGCTGTGTGGTAGGTGATGTTACTGTTCCAACTGTTCATCACCACCAAACAACTGGATTTTACTGATCCCACAATTCTGGCAGCACATGATGCAGGTCTCTAACCTGCTTCAAGCAAAATAACTAGCCTAGACCAACTCACATACATCAGAAGCATAACAGCAGATTGACTTCGCACTGGACAGTTAGGAAGCAGCTGTGACTTAAAGCAGTCCAGCCAGAGGAATATGTTCCTTGGCCCTCGGGAAGTGTGCAGTCATGAGCCTTGAGAGAGCAGCATCTTAGAATTTTCTATTAATAGGAAATTGGGAAAATAAACACATCCAAGGAGAGTAAAACATCTGGTATTTTGATTATGGACAAGTAAATAACTTAAAAAAGACTTTGTACCTATAAAAACAATTATTGGAACCACATCTTTTTCAAGACTGTATTGAAGCATGCCCAGTACCCACATACAAATACCATCGTTGTAAAGGTAATTGCTTTGTCATTCCAGAAGCCTGAGTAGCAGACACAGCTATGATTAAATACCATTCAATTCACCTCTTTTTATCTTTTACCTGGCACCACATTGTTATTTACCTGAACAGCAATTAAAATGTAATACGATGCAACAGAACATTGCCAAGTTGAGACAAGATCACTAGTAAAGCACTTCTCCCTAGGCAAATAATGGAGAGAGCTTTTCAGTACTTTGCCTTAGATGCTTAACTTTGTTCAAAAATAAACATGAGGAGAAGCAGAAAAGATATCTGACGGAGTGGTTAGGTGGAGGCCTACATCACCATGGATTTTCATTGAGGAAAAACAGGTAGAAGATCCATTCAATGTACTTTCTAGAAAACAATCTAACCTTTTCTTTCCTCCTATCTGTTAAAAGAAAAAAGTTTCAATACAAATAATTTTTTTCCAAAACACCATACAGATGAAGGTTCAAAATTATTTACGTTCTTAGTGATCTCTTTTGGTTTTGATCTGACATTGCACTGTACTGTGCTCATACCCAATGAGTGTGGGTAGAGGGCCTCAGCTGCCCTGTTCAAAGTACTTCCTAAAAGCAAAATGAACTAAAGTATTAGCACATCTGTAAAGTAAGTAGACTCTCTGACTCACTAATTGAAGCACAGAGAAGACATATATGTGAGATATCCAAATGACTTGCTCTTGCTCCCATCAAAACCACCAGCAGTACCCTCATTATCTTCAGAGTCATAGGATCAAGGCCAGAGTAAGCAGAAAATTGACAAAAGCTAAAGTTAACTCTCAATCAATTGCATTAACAATGCATAGTATACTATAGGACAGCAGGAGAACAATGTGCTTGGCAAGTATAAGTTGCCCAGAGCAGCAGATAAGGCACATCCCACAAGGGGTGCAGGAATTTGCAACATGTCTACCTGTAAACAATTTGTCCCAGCAGCTCTCGAATACCTCCCTTACAGGTGAGCAAGGTGCCAGGGATTGTATCATTGTGACAGAAAAGAAATTGGAAGCCCTTTTGAAAAGTAAAATTTCCTGTCTGCTTCTGCCCCTCTATCTCAAGCAGACCTGATAAACCTGGTGAGTCCCTGTTAGTAAAAACATATTGCAGAAATTAACACAACTAACTAAGTGGGGAGTATGCTTACTTTTGGCATGCAAAGAAAAGCCTGCATCCAGGCTTGATTGCACAGAGAGCTTTTCAAAGTATGGAATTTCAAACAAGACTATGCCCCAGTAAATCCTTTTGCATTGTGCCTCGTTGTGTAGACCATCCTTTCACAGGTTTGAAACATGGGGAAGCCATCCTTCATTGGCTCAAATTCTCACAGAGGTTTGCATTCTCAGCCAGCTCTGCCTATTGTTCTCACTAACGAGTGGAACTGTACTACAAAACAGACATCAAACTGGCTTCCGTGCCTCAGAACGCGGTCTCCTGCAAACAGGAGATAGAATTGAGCCAGATACTGTTTGACCCTGTCTCCCAAAATGGTGCTGAACTCCCATCAACAAATTGTCCTGATGTCCTAGTGGGTTTGTATTTCTTGCTCTCTGTCTTTTCTAAAATGTCCATTTCAAAGAGGAGGGCAACGAAGCTGGTCAAGGAATTGGAGAATAGATCGTATGAGGACCGTTTGAAGGAGCTGGGCCTGTTTAGTTTGAGGAAGAGGAGGCTGAGGGGAGACCTCATCACTCTCTA
>WTSP01020581.1:0-27054 GCA_025331215.1 Actenoides lindsayi
GGATGCAAAGAAACATCTCATGTCAATACATTAGACATTTGCATCCAAAACTATCTCAAGCCACTCTAGTGAGGCTAAGGTCATCATTTCAGGGTTGCTTTAAGGTACAGACAGATGGCCACTGTACAAGTTAACATTCTTCCCCCTTCCTTTCCCGTTCTCTACTGTTCATTCTTGCCTGCTTTTTCCCCTCCGCTTTTTCCCCTCCACTTTTTGGCCACACCAGTGTCCCAGGAGGCTGTGGTGAGAGTGGGACCTGGGAACTGGTCCTGCTGAGAACTAATGCAATACCATAAGACACATATGTTAGTGCTTGACCAGATCAATTCCCTGGTCTGACAGCTTGGCTGTGTGAACTACTGCTGGCACAAGGCAGACAGCAGGAGAACAGGATTACCCACCCCATGGCCATCTGAAAATATGGTTCAAGGAACACTGCAGCTTTTCTTTATGCCTTTTGCACTACCTCTGTATTTAATAAGTTTGCACACAATTGTTCTGATTTAAAAATTGAGATATGCATCTGGTATGCAGCTATTTCATTTTTGTTCTTGTCAGCCCAATTTCTAAATAGCCATTGGTTTGTATGTGGGATATTGCATTATCCAAATTACATCATTTTCTGGCAACTATGGCAGGCCTAGCCTGTGAGTCATTTTCCAAAATGAGGGGAGAGCCACACTAGGGAAGAACATGTGATTCAAAAGTTTCTATTGTTCCAGTGGACAGTGGGGTCCATGCAAGCTCAGCTGCTGCTCAGTACAGAAGAGCAGCTAAAAATCTTACTATTGACTTCAATGAAAAAGAGTATCTTAGAGAAGCAAAAAGGCAGATAGAATTGTACAATCCCAAATACTGAACTATGTGATGACATGCTGGTGTGTATTGGCTTATTAATGGTTGGTGCATAGAAGGTATGTGAGCACATGTTGAGCTGCAACTTACTTTACCTGCATTTGCCATCCGAGAGTTTCCACAGCTGTAAGCAACAGTTTCCCTAATCCTGTGCACAAGGTAGGGCCACAGGACTATAGCAAGACTTCTCTACTCAACCCTGTCCAACCCTTCAATTAATCAATCTGAGAAATATATTGAAAGAGACCCAAAAGACCATGGAAACAGTTTCTCATTACAGATGGTCTTGGGGAATAATGCTAATTATCACAGAAGTTTCTCCAGTTGTTCTTCAAATCCAGACACTTATCCACCCTGAGAAGAATGTTTCCTCTTTAGTATCTAACTGGATCTTGTTTGTAAAGCCCATCTTTGTTTCAAAGTCTGACAGTTTGGGAACCGGGGTACCATGGGGGAAGAAGATTAAAATGCCTCTCTACAGCTGGCAAGACACTAGAAGCATTGCCCATACATAAAAGGATGGGGCAGATTAACATACATTATTTTCCTTTTTCTCTATTTTGTAGCTTAGGTAAGACAGTAACTGTTTTCAAGTTATATTGGAAACATCTGATCTTGCACAACTGCTGAGTGTCATTTAACGTATTTACTAACAAGGAAGGCTAACTGCACACTGAATCAGTCACTTTAAATATTAACTTATGCAAATGATAGAGTTATTAATTGCTTAAGTTTAGGAAGTTTAAGGGACATCTACTCCAAGGAAGAATGAGTATTTCTCTTTGAACGCAGTGGTACATATAGGAGCAAGATACAGGTTTGCTGTGCTGCTATCTCCCTGCTTCTGACTCAAACCACCCTTTCTCACCTACCAAATAATGAGGATACGTGAAAAAACCCAGAAATACTGTGACTGAATTTGATGCATGTGTACATCTCCATCTTCCAAAAACTCAGAATTGTCCAGAAGTTGCTGGGCTGTACAGTAATATTTAAAATTAACCACAGTTTTGATTATTTATATCTAAATTATGTACTTTGCGTGTGGTTCTGCTCTTCCTAATGTTAACAAAACACAATTATCATGAAAAAAGCTGTCCCCGTGTTACAGTATTGCATAGTGTGCTCTATTGTAAGTAATCTACTACTTAACCTTTCTCACCTCTTGTCAAGAAGAGGCCAAAGCTATGCTAAATTCTTCCAACTCTAGCAGAGAGCACACCATCCTGAAGTATCTACCTTGGGCTACAGCCAGGGAGCACACTGATGGTTTTTTTCCCCAGACAGTGTTAATTCAGTATTCAAAAGAAGGATATGAAGCAAAGATAGCGCTAAACTAGCTTTGCCCTGTCCCATTTCTACCCTACTCTGAGTCAGTTAACACCAGTCACTGAGACATTATCCAGACAGTCTCAAGTATCCTCCTTCTGCTGCAGCTGTGCTTCTGATGGCAGAACAGCAGCAGAAATGCTTCATTATCTGTGCTTTTAGACCATATACGAGAGAAACTCTCATGTACCAAGCTGTCACATTAACCACAGCACCACTCTGAAGAACTGCAAAGCTGCCACATCACAACACCACCAGCAGCCCAGTGTCCCCCATTGGCTACTAACACCATTTTAGTTTAGTCTCTGAAAAACAGAGGCCTTCATCATATTTTGGTTTTTGCGTCACGTTCATTTGCCAAGAAACCCCCTTGAGTCCCACCTCTTGGTTTTTGCTATATTTATGGAATGCTACATTAGGAGTACATGTCTTTCAAAAAGTAGTCATAAGAAAGGCTCCTTGAGCTAAGCAGATCTACATTTAGATGCTTTAAAGTTCTGGTTTTTAATGTTAGAAAATACTCTTATCGAACCATGATGGTGTTTTTTCATGCAAGGGTGGAACAGGCTTGCCAACATAGTTGGTCTTTTAGCAAAAATGTAAATGAAGATTTCTGAACGTTAATCATTTTAACGCCAGAAAACCCTACTGGTTTCTGTATTTTATATCAAATTATTCATAGCAAAATGCTTCAATACTGACAAATTTAGGATTTCTTCTCTAGCTTCTGTTCTAAAATGGAACACCACTGCTTATAGCTACGGCCCAACATTGTAAAATTTTATGCTGAGCTAAAAGCAGTTAGATAGAGCTTCTCAAAAAAGTAGAAAAACAGGTCGTCTGTGCACCTGCCAAGGTGGTAGAGGCTGAGAGGACAGCATGGCTCTCAAATGAGTGGACGAAAGGCTTTGTCTTTTCCTATGCTCACTGAATCTGTGTGTGACAATCATTCCTGCTCTTACTAGGCAGATCAGGTAATTTTATCAAAGAGCAATTTCCCCATAGGTTTCTTGCTGGCTGAAGGAGCAATGCCCATTTGGCTGAATCAAGCATAATCAGTCAAGTTTATCTACATGTAAGTCAAGACCACAAGAGGAAGTGGCTGTATTTCTGATGAAAAACTGGAGATCTAGAAAAGCTAGTCAGCTTTATGTTGCACATTTTTGTATGTACTGTTTCTACTCAAAGGCCAGTACTCAAGTGAAACCACTGGACTAGAGCTGTTGTCTGCTTTGCTAAATATTCTCCAAATACTTACAAAAGTACTTTTTGTCTGAGTACATCTGAAATTGTTACTTTTAGGACCAGGTTCTCATCTACTTATATAAAGCAGATATCTTAATTTCATAATCTTGTCAAGTCAGAGAAATGTTTATCATGATTAAGTGTTTGGCTTTCGGTATCCAAAGGTGAAAGTTAATTGCACACTTTAAAGAGCAAGTCCAATGCAATGCAGTTTCCTTCTGCTATCAAGGTGAGGCAGACGCACTGTCAGAAGACTCAAAGCAAATAGTTTAAGACAATTCCAGTCCTGTATCTAAAAGGCTGCCTTCTGAATGCAATATATTTGTGTTAATTTCAAACTTCTTTATGAAACACAACCTGGATATCAGAAGTGTGCCTGTGAATTTAAATTGGAGTCACAGTTACACAAGTTGGACAATAGATCCCATTTTTCTATATTTTGCTCCCCACCACATTCAACTCAAAGATATGCAAATGTTTACTAGTTAGTCTCAAAATCCTTTGAGTCTTGATTTCTCAGAACCTAACAGAGCAATTTTTTAAAAACATGTAATTTCTGTGAATTGCCTACTTCAGAGGATTGACTCATAAGACCTGTGGACAACTTGCAGATGCGGACAAAGCCAGAGCTTGAAGAAATGCAGCAGGTTTGTAACTAGCTTCACTTTTTACTACCATTAGCCGTAAATTGAAGGTACAACAATTCAGGATTCTTTGCACATGAACATTGTATTGGACACTATTCAAACAGCTGTTAGAACAGTCATTTATTCCAGCAGTTGCACACAGAGAATGCACAGGTGTGTGCAGATGGTGCACAAGAAAAGCAACATTCCCAAGGACTGAAGGATAGAAGTTACTTGGTTGTTTCCAAAGGCATTGAAACACAGCACTCAGACATGTCAGGCTGAAATTCAATCATTTTTTTTTTTTATAAATGTGTCTAGACATTTTACATAGAATGTACTGATAATCTTCTGGAAATGCTTTACTCTGCTTTCAAGACACAAATGGCTAGAGCCAACTAAGCTGACGTGCAGCTCCAGGTAAGTTTACATCCTTGCCTGAATTCTTAGCCTGGAATTTATGGACATATCTGGATTATTAACAAAAAATGTGAAATGTGACACCACGTATACAGCATCTGCAATTGACCATCTGAGAATAGCAAGTTCTAGATGCTACAGTTGTGTAGCTCCTCCACCTTTAGCAGTGAGAACAAATACAGAAATGCTGTGTGTCCTTGTCCCTTCAAGTGACAAGCACATGGACCTGCAAAGGCTGTATTCCAATAAAATGACTCAGCACTATCACTGAGCACACCAGATAGAATTATCTTTTTGTATTTAAAAGATGTATTTAAACCTGTATTTAAAGCTTTTTTTTTTTTTTAAGTGATATTTAATTGCATCCTGGATAGGAATAATTTTAAAACAAGTATTATTTTCTTAAGAACACAAAGCCGATGATTTGGAATCATTTAAGAATGAAAAGGAGAATATGGGTTGGCTTTTTTTCTACCTTTCAAGACCCCAGTGCAACCCCTCCATGACAAGTTTTCATCTGCTCTTAGTGCTTGTACAGAGGTCTTCTCTAATAGATCAGTTTCAGAGGAAATGCATCTTGGTCAGAAAACAACTTGGCAACTATCTCTTACCAAGTGTGGTTGCTAATCCAAACTAAAGCCTAATGCATTCTGAACCAGAACAGGCTACTACAACTGCTAAGATTCCTCCAAATCCCCACAAATACCCTGACAGAAGCAGCAATAACCTCAAACAAGTGATTATTGCCTAGGGAGCAACCTTGGCATCCAGAAGAAAACTGGTTTTGTAAAGTTTTATTGTTGCTTTTCTACACATTGTAACCAGCCTTTGACTCACTGCTGTCATTTCTGGTACTGATCTCCACTGTACCAGAGGTCCCCCGTAAAAGGCAATCCAAATACCTCCTTTTACGGTGTGAGATAGCACTTAAGAGTAAGAATAGTTAGGCTTTGAATATTGGAATTTATTTACATACTTCCTACTTAATTGTGATGAAGTCTTAGCAACAAGTCAGTGATGGGTATGTGGACTTAAGAATATGTATGGTTATGAAGAAAATCAGATGGGACCACAACCTAGAAATATTAAATACTAATCTGATTTCTAGATGCAATGAAAGCCACAGCCAGCACTATTTTGCTTTGCTGCCCAGCACACTGTATTGCATTGCTCACCATTCCTACCTCAAATGCTAAACTGAAATACCAAGTGAATTGCAATAGCTTTCAAATTCAGGGATAAAAGGCAATTATTATTTTAATGCCTGTAACTTCTGCAATGAAGATTAACTATGATTAACATCTGGCTACCATCAAATCACCCTCTGAGGATCAGAAAAGAGCACTAGCTGAACCAAAAGTATCTGGTGTTTCTATCTTCAAGCAAAGCAATTGGAAGAATTAGTCATCAATAAAACTTCCCTTCTGATGTCCACAGTAAGGGCAAAAAGTGTCACAGGGATTGATAATCCACAGGACAGATATAAAGGAGCACTGGAGCAACAAAGAGCAGATGTAATTTGACTCTGAATTTCCATTTCAGGATGATTTCCTAGCTAAAAATAAATTACAGGTAACTAGCAACAGATCTCTTACCCCTCCCTGACAAGGCTGCCTGCAGCAGGAATGAAGAAAAGAGGAACTGGGCAAACAGCTGTGAACCAAGTGTGTACCTTTATTGTAAGATGGAGGACAACATATGGTTTATACCTTCAATTTAGTAAAGGTTTCCCTTACCAGAATATATTACTTCCACCACAGCAATACTATCTGCCCTGTACAAAATAACAAATAGTTGTACTCGAGTCAAATAGATTCTCTTTTCCAGGGATAAAAAGTGTCAGCAAGCAAGAACAGCACAGGAGTTGCAGCCATGCCATGGCAGCCCTGGAGCAGAGGGGAGAAAACCTCTCCCAGGTTGCATCACAGCTGCTGGGGTTTAACTCTGAAGGAGGAGAAAAGCTATTCAGGCCAGGGAGGCCTAGGCTGTAGCAAGCATGATTTGCATGAAAAAGAAACCTCATACAGACTACGCCAAGGTGTAGATACATGCTTATTAATAAGTAAAACAAATGTCTATATTACTTCTTTTTGTACCTATTAAATCCTAGTCTGAATATCAAGTGAGAATCAACTGATGCAGATCTGTCTTCCGTGTCATTATGCTTGTTCTCATGTAAAAAGCAGCATTCTTGAGCTGATAGCATGCAGTTATGGGGTAGGGTGGCTTAAAAGGGCAAATATTGCACAATGATTCCTTTCAAGCACAGAATATTGGCAAGCCTCCATCCCTTGCAAATGAGAAGTTTGACCTGGGGGAATGAACTTTCCTAGAATTTAAGATCTCATTAAAATATATAGTTACTGTTTCTCATTACAGCAAAAAGCTAAAAATGTGAAGGCAATGTAACTTAAAAGCATCACCAAGATTCTGAGCGTGCAAACAGACTGCTACAGCGCTTTAGTAATCATTTACTACTGTCTTTACAAAACCAGGGAGGTTATACTGATTCTGTACACTTTTGCTCCTGACACTCAGGATAAGGAAAGGCCTATACCTGTTTGAGGCAAATCAGGGAACACCAGTAAAGGGTGGGAGGCTAACTGTCAGATACAAGCAAGCAGTAAGTCCTGTAACCCTCCCAACAGCAAAGGCTGAGGAAGATGTAATAATGAGAACTGGGTTTGGATCTAAGAAAGAATAATAGGAAGGGAACCAGAAAACAAACAAACAAACAAACCTTTTTCTTAAACCAAAATGAGGTGACAGAAGGGGAGTATAGAAAATTTCATGCGGTTTGGGCTTTTGAGGGGTTTGTTTGGGAGTTTTTTTCCCTCCCCTCCAAAAAAATAGAAAGACACTAGCTAGACATCATCTAGGGCTGACAACAAGACCTATTGAAAAATACAAGACTTCACCCCTACAGTCATCTTCCTTCCCCATGATGAGGTGTGCTTTTTAAAAACATTTTCCCTTGAGCATACTTTCATACTTGCCACTGGCTCGGAAGCAGCTTTAAAAATATTGCTTAGACTACCTAAATAGTCAAGAATTTTCAGCTTGCTTTAGATCAGTCTTACAAATTTGAGACAGACAAGAGAGAGAGAAACAAGGGAAGGCCTTTCAAATAGGATACAGCAAGCAATGCTGTGCTTACAGGACAATGAAACTGCATCAGTAAATTGCAAGTGAAAAACAAAGCTCTTTGATTTTAAGATTTCTTAAATGAAAACATAGAAAAATATAAACAGCATAAAGAAATGCCCAATATTCTTTCACAGATTATATTTCTGTTTCTCAGTGTTAAGAATAACTGGTACAATCAGAATAGATGGTATAATCTTACATTTTACTCAGGAAGCATTGCTCAAGTTTGCACAAGATACATCTGCAGTCAGCAAAATGCTTCAAGTGCTCCTCCCATGCAAAATCAAAAATAAGAGAAGATAAAAACCACAGGACATGAATTGGAACTTAAGTTTCACATTCATTTCTTGGAGATGACAAATAGCAAATCTAGAGCAGATTCAAAGTTAAACAGGACACAGTGAGTGATCTTGAACAGCTCACCCAGGGAATACATCATATAATGACCAAGATTTCTTCTTAAACAATTCACAGGTCACAGAATTTACGAGGACAGTAAAAAATACTGGCCAAGAACATTCTATTCATCCCAAGAATGATCCTCATCACAAGTTGAGATAGCTCCTTAAGTTTAGTCAGCTACCCTTGTCCCTAGACTACTTCATTAGTTTGATGACTTTTTAACTGTGCTTCTATAAATGACAGAAGTCTCTATCTTTCATGTGCTATTTTGGTAAACGTCTTTTTTTTTGTTCACTTTAAGCACCTTGGCAATTCAGCTCTTGACTATAAGCATAATGCGAGTCCTTAAAACAAAAAACACTGCCAGAAAACACGTTTATGTTAAATTTATTAACACCAGTGTGTATCTGTTAAAATTACTACAGTAAATTACCATTTGAATGTCAGGTATCTTGATTATAGAAACTGTGTAATCTGACATTCAGAATTTCTTTAATCTTGGGATTAGCAGTATTACGCACACCGAGAAACACAAGTTAAGTAGCCACTGCCAAGGCTAGTCAGACCTTGTTCCCCTCTCCGTAGCTAGGTCCCCTAACAAGTACATAGCTATTACCCCCTAACAACCACATAAATGTTTAGATAGATAAAACACATATAAAGTACCTTAAAAGAGCAAGGAACACAGTGTGTTTTAACAAATCATTATTAGATGAAAGTCATTGTCTACTCAACATCTGGATGAAGCAGAACAAAGATGATCTTATCCCTACAGAAGCGAGCATTCATTAGCGCTTGTTCTGAAGGAGGAACAGTGTTTGAACTGTTCCAAACCAGAATTTCCAGAATCGCAAAGAATTTAAAAAAAGTAAATATCAGGACTAATGATGCTGTTCATAAAATTACATAATATATTCCCACCTCAGCTGCTACACAGAGAGAATTCCAGTAAAACTATGTTCTGGCAGCCACCAGAAGTCCACCTTGGGGCAAGGCTGCTTCACTGGATGGTCCCTCCAGGCTGCCATCTCCCTGCACATCATGTTACTCCCCGAGTCTTTTTTCATCCCTTTCATGGCAGCTCCAACTGGACGAGGTGGAGAAAAATCACAAATCTCATTACACTAAACATAAACCCTTCCTGCCCACTCCCCAACAACACAGCCTTGCACTCCTGTATATCCCCATTCTGCCTGCCTTTTTAAGGCAAGGAAGGAAAAATCTATTTTCATCCTCCAGGGAAGCTCTTCTCCTCACCAAAAAAAGCCATCCGCAGGCCCCTCCTTCACTGCTTTTCCATCTTCTTGGACTGCTTGACTGTGATCCTTGGGGCAAGCTTTTGGGAGAGGCTTGCAGAGTTTGCTGGAGCTCTTCCTCTGCTCCCTGTATGGGCCACCACTATCACCACATGCTGTCTACCCACAGATTTGCCTCTGCTCTTCATCTGTTTCCTCTTTTAATCTCACACTTCAGTTTGGCTCACAACACCCAATTTCTGTGTAATTTCTGCCATAAAGACCATTCATGACTTTGCCAGATGATTTTCCCAGGGTGTACCCTGAGGCTAAAGCAGATGAACAGTGAGACAAACTTTCTTCAAACTCAGGAACAGGCTTTATTAGCAGTGGTTTAGGGAACTGTGACTCCTGACTGCCCACAACCCTCAGACCCAGCTTCATACACAGAACAGCTCTTCACCTTTCTCTTCCCTCCTTCACTCTTAACAAAACCATTTTGTTGCAAAATCATCAGATGGAACATCTGAGCATCTTTCACTTCTTTTACCAATGCACATCCAGTTAAGTATTGGTATTTCCTTCTTTACATCCCATGCTTTGACACACAATGACAGCAGTAAATCATCTGCTCTGCAACATGTTTAAAAGTTTTCGTTCTCTGCCTGCCTAGCAGAAAGCCATGTGCATTACAGCAGTGCCATACTTACTGTGCAATGTCTTTTATAGATACTGAGACAGGATATTCACTGTATTCATCCCTAATCTATTCAGACAGGTCACTCAAAGTTCAGTGCTGCACACACCACTGCCAGACAGGGTATCTGGAATACAGTATTTTCTTGAGTACTCTGAAAAGGCAGACTTCAGTCACTGTAACTATCTATTTAAAAAAAAAAATCAGATTTAACTAATGTAATAACTACGCATTTGAACCTTTAGCACTACTGATCTGTAGCTTTGTATCTTTCTTCAGTTGTAATAACATGTTAGTAAAGCACTTTTCTAATCTGTGAGACCTAACAGCAGTTGAACGAAAGAAGTGATATAAAAAGGGATTGTGAAATATTTCAGCAGCTATCATCATTCATTAAAATATTTTAGTCCCTCCAACACACATGATCAGGGATAGAGACTTGCCAGCTGTAATTCTTCCACACCAGAGGAACAGAGCTGCTGCCTAACAGGGCAGGCACAGAGATGAACATGTAAACCGATAAGCATAAGAGACCACATTTTTTTAAATTAAAAAAAATATATTAATGGGCTCCTTAGTGACTTGGGTGCATGCTTTTTTACCGTTCACATCATGAACTGTCAAGCCCACCGGAAACACAAGTCAAACTGACGAAAGCTACTGGGTCACCTCTCACATATACTGGTGCTTTCCCAGGGGGAGACAAGAACAGGTCAGGTTAACTACAAAGCACCTACTGAGCATTCCTCACACAGTTTCACTTGGGAAAGTGGCAAGAGTCCATCCTCAACTCTCACACAGGTATGCCAAGTTCATAATTCAAAACACTTCCAGTATCCAACCTTGAAAATCCACCATGAGATTCAAACTATTTCACGTATTATTTGCAGCTGTTAAAAACACTTCTGCAGATGAAGTCTTAAATCTGTCTCAACCGATTTACATCAATTAATAAATTGTAGTTTTTCTAACTACAATTTATTAATTCCTATTACTCTAGGAAAAGTCAGTACCATTCACTTGTAGCACTGTAAGGTGGCATAGCTAACAGAAGTGGATTACAACAAAGGCTCAATTTATCACCAGCTCAAGGACTTTTGACCTTTAAAATGTGACCTCTATTCAAGTCAGGATTGCACTGTAAACTCATTAAGACATTTTCTAGGACATACTATGTCAGGGTACTTAATCAAAATTTCTGAATGTGTGCCTTGAGAGAAACTTTCCAATAGATGATGCAGCAGGAAAAAAAAATGCCTGAGGTTATTCAGTTTTTTGGCTCCTTGATCAGACTCCTCAGAGTAATATGGTCATCATGAAAACATTCTGCAACACTGACTCAATAGTATTTCAATGTTTAAATGTCAGAAGTGGATGAAAGTGGTATTGTGCAAAAGTTCTAACAACTGTTATTTTAGAAAGTGCTTTATCAGACATTACCAAAGCTGTACTTCTAAACAAAGCAGTTTTCTTCTTTCACTTGCATGCTCTAATGCTCCCCAGACAGAAGTTTTACTAGCAGGCAGCTGCATGAAAGGATTCACTGCTTTAAGGTGATAGCCATTTTACACTAGATACATGCTCAGTTTAATAGTTGCACTTAAAAGGCTGAATGCCTCATGTTAAATATCTGGACACCTAGTTCAGCTAACAAATTTGTACATCCTTTTCCCAAATTGTTGCTCAGCCTTGAGAAGAGCAGATGTTCCTCTTCTATATCAGGAAAAGGAAAAACCCAACTGGAGTTTCTTCTGCTATATCTGCTGCTGATGCTCTGCTACAGATGCTCAGGAGAACCCATCCTACCCCTGCAAGGCTACCACTCTGCTGTTCTGCTGCACATGTCAGAACAATTCTCTGGCCTGAAACAAATGGCTAAAAATCCAAAGTGATCAGTAGAGAAAGGTCAGGAACTTTGTTCTTCTGTCTCTTAATATGAAACTGAGAAGTGAGAGGCCTATATCAAAGAAGAGAAAGTAATTGCTCCAATGCCTTCTTAGCATAGGCATTGGCCAAGAGATCAAAATATTTTTCTTCAAAGAACTAGACTGGTTTTTATACCTACCAAAAGGTACAAGATGTCATGGCATTTACTTTACAAAAAATCTTTTATCTTATTCTGTCTTGGTTAAAAGATGGCTATTTTGGTGTGCTATTCTTAAATCCTTCTGGAAGGCCAGGAAGCCATTTTCTTACTGATTTTATTTTCATCAGTTGCAAGGAATTTGCTCTTACTTGAAAACTCCCAAGTGGTCCTTACACTTTTAGCCCTACTCCCTGCCATTCCTGTAAGCAAGAGAAAGTTAAAGACTCAAACACAAAGCATTCTAACAGACTTCCTGTGCCTTTTTGATTCTGCTGCTGATGAACCATAAACCTTTGGCATACTGCAGGCAGAGACAGTTTTTAATAACAGTCACCTGGTTGTTCACATCCTGGATTACATGAAAGGCCACACACTCAGCATTAATTATTAATCTAATCATGTTATCAAAGTACCAACTAAGCAGAATCTCCACAGAAGATGATTCCTCCAGTGACACCTAGTTCACAGACAGCCCTCTGAACTGTGCTCTAAGAAAGTGGCTTCTCTTGCAACACATGGATCTCAGCATTGGTGTAAGTCAGAAGCACTGCATGCATGTTTCTTCTTTGAACTTGCTGGAATCATAGAATGATAGAATGTCTAGAGCTGGAAGGGACCTCCAAAGGTCATCTAGTCCAGCCCCCCTGCAGTGAGCAGGGATACCCTCAACTAGATCAGGCTGCTCAGAGCCTTGTCCAACGTCACCTTGAATATCTCCAGGGATGGGGCCAGGGATATGTGTCATGACACAGAAACAAGTCTGTCAGGACACACTGCTCTGTAGAAAGAGAGCAAGTCCTGAAAAACCAAAGCTCTCTTTACAACTGCACTACTTCAAGAAGCAAATAAAAAGCAATATTGCTTTTACTCCTCCAATGATGAGCACATCTGCACCACTCACCAATAAAGACAAAACTGTGCAAGCAATGGGAGCAAAGACAGTTTGGGGCACCCAGTACTTGCCTAGAAGAAGTCCCAGTAAGCAGCCAGTCTGCTCCTGCTGCTTCTCAGGTTGAAACAGAAAAGTTTCTATCAAGAAAGAAAATGTGAGACAGTTGTTAACTGGCTGCACATCTCCACACTTCAAGGCAGCTCCTGCAGCTCCTGGCCTGGTGTAATGTGAACAGGACTCCAATCATTTTCTGTAAAAAGTTACAACCCAAGGGTTATGATTTTACAACTATTTAGGGGTGTAGGGATGCAGATAACTACAGTTCAAAAATCCCCTAGAGACTCATCTGCCTTTTTAGGTGTATCAAAAACCACAACCCTGATATTAAATAAACTATTATCACATGCTAGACACAGCATTATGTATGGTATTTTATGGTTTCCACACATCTTCCAATCACACTTCTGTGTAGTACTAAAAACAGTCCAAAAGGAAAAAAAACCACTAAAAGAACTGAGACTAAAAAAACCCAGAGGAACAAAGTTAGAGAGGAAAAGAATGATGTTCATGGAATAACTGAGTGCTGCTGATAGATTTCTTAGTTATTATGATAATTAAATTTATTTATTCTGAACACTAAAATACACCTTTTGGATAGCTGAATTTGGCTACAAAGCTGGTTCTTTCCCATGGGATGGAAAGAGGATCCAAGGAAACAATTAAGATCTTCAGCCAAAATACAATTTCACAAAAGACGAGAAAAATTGAAGGGTAAAAGAAATGGCTGAAAAAGATATTGGCTTGATATTTGAAACTGCTGAGCATCTGCAAGTCCCATTTGAGACACAGGGAGCTGAAGACATTGACAGCCTTTGTAAATTAGGCTGCAGAAGTGGCAGGACCAATAACTAGCTAGGCTTGCCAAAGAGATTTCAGAGGCTAATGATGTGAAATTAAGAGTTCTCACTTGAGCTTAGTAGTTAAAAAAACCAACCAAACAAAAAACAAACATTTAAGACAAAAGGTCTCTGAATTCATGATGCAAATGTTTACCAATTTATTTTTTATGTTTCTTTTAAAGAAGACTCATTTTCTCTGTCATGGTTCTGATAAGCAAAACATTTCAGTGACAAGTAGAGGATTATGAGCAAACCTGTACTAACAAATTAGTATTCAAAACACGGAAATTTTAGTAAGAATATGTATGTTTCAGTGATCTTTTACTTTTAGCTTTGTTTTTTTCTGGAATATACTGAAAATCAAGAGGAAAAAAAAATCTTCAAAATCCTTTGACACTGAGCTGCTTAGGCTTACAAAGAATACAGAGCAGAACATGTTGATCTTTTATACTCATCTTTCCCAAACCAGAAAACAACATCAAAGAATTTCAGTTTTCTCAGGAATAAAGGACTGGAGGGTACCATCTCATTCTTCTCTGTTTAAGTTTAGTGCAGCCTTCATAAAATGTTCTTAAAACTGGGGTGATAGTGGCCATATTGACTTCTTAACAATCCTTTGTGGGGCTTAGAAGAAAATTTTTATCATTATGTGAGCAATTCTTCCCTTTGGCAGAGAGGAAGGAAGTATTTCTAAGATGAAGTTCTTCAGGTGGCAAGAACTACCTTAGCCTGTCAATGTGCATATTCTCAAAACTAGTATAGTTTTGCCCTCAGGATTTTCCATAAGCTGCTCTTCTGAGACCAGCAATTTCCTTTCCAGCAAGTATGTTCATTTTTAAATTAACTTAACTGGATTGTGGTCTCTCCATTTCCTTCAAAAGAACCACAAAGCTTTGTTATATGCTTTGTTCTGCTCAGAAAAAAAAAGAAAATGGACTCCCTGGAGTCAGGTCAAAGTCTCTGTTTAATCATACCTTGGACCAGAGGAAGGTCTCCTGACCTGAGATGTGCCCACGACTGCATTGGAGGGGGTTAATCAGCACACCTGAGTATCAGTATTCCACTGGAAATACTTTGTTCTTGGCCTACACTCCCCTACAAGTATTGGAAGTAGAAGGAAAAGACCAAAATAAATTTATTTATCACCAGGAAAAATTTGTGTTTCCTCACCCAATTAATATTCCATGCAGCATATCAGCAATGTGCTGGAAAATACTGAATAACAATTCCCTCTGTCAGCAGGAGCTGAGCCTAACAGGGTGGCAAGGAGGGGGAAGCAAATTTTGGTAAGTCCTTTTAAATATAATCAGTATGATTGCACCAGTCCAGCAGACACACAGGATGCTCCCCTGATGTCCTCTGGGGTATCGTTCCATTGGGTCTAGGGTCATTTTCTATTGGCTGGTACCATCTAAAGCATTTGAACACTTCTTTGGACCCAGACCATAATGCTTTGACTTCTATGGGAATCTCTCAGCGAGCACAGATTTGTGGAGAATGCCATAAACTGCTGAAATCTTCAAACAGTTCAATTCAACAACTCAAAATCTCTGAAATGAAATCCTAGGTAACTGCTTTGAAAATTTTTGTAGTCTTAGGAACAGTGAAAAATCATTTTAGGAGCATTCATCAGGAAGACTAAATATGTTCAATTTCTTTTATGACACAAAGGCCACTGTAAATGGTTGCATGTTTAGTCATGGAATACACTTTGAAAAGATCTGACTAGCGAGATGCCATTAAAGTAGAACCACTCCTGTTGTAAAGTGTCTCAAATTGCCCTATTTTTTAGTAAGAAGAAAAAAATGTTTTTATTCCTTCCTGTAATTTGTCATAGCCACACAAATCTGTTACATGGCTTGAAACTTCTTTGAAGAGTAATTTCTGAGACAATGCATAACAGAAAGATGAATCCATGTATCAAGATACAAAAAGACATCTCAGTGAAATAATGGGCAGATCAGCACCAGCACCCACACAGTCATGTGGAAATTTTTCCTCCTTCTGTACGAGGGATTTGTATCACTTTTGCACTGTTTTCCATTCCCAGAGCTGTTGGAAGAACCCACAAGGGGACAGGAGGACTTCCTGCTACCAGCCACAGATTTTCCAGAAAGCCTGTCCTACCCTGCGCAAGTCAACCTACTCCCCAGTACTATGGAAGCCAACCTGGGGAGAAAGAGACAAGGCAGCCTCTGGTAAGATGCCACCATTTTCCAGAAATGACCCCCTGGCTGCAGAAAAACCTGGGAAAATGAAGAATGAATCACTGACCAACGGACAGATCTTCACTTTCAATGAAACTGTGTGGGACATCCAAGCTGAAGATTTCAGAGGGGAGGGATCCATCTAAGCACTCCATATGCTCCAGTTCCATATTTTTCAAGTGACCAGTTAAAAGAGAGTCAAACACAATCCAACAAATAATCACCCCTAGTAACCTGGTATCAGTAGTGAGCACCCTGGCACAACACAACATCGGGAACATGGGTCTGTAAGACCGTTTGAAAATGTCACATTTCCAGTACACATCAAAACCTGTAAGTAAATAACCTGTAAATCAGGATAATATGAAGCCATCTGGAAACTGAGGACTTTTTGACCACTTTTTGTGTAGATTTACTATCTGAAAAACATGGGGTAGGAGGAGGAGTGGAGAACATTTTTCATGTACCACAGTCACACTGCGCTATTACATTTTCTAATGCGCAAAGCTGGGTTTATAAAGCTGGTGTGATCTAGGCCCCACCCATTGTTTTCTCACCACCATACATGTCTTCAAACATTTCCAGTGTTCAGAAGAAACTCACCTTGGATATGAAGCTTTTAAAGTCCTGAACACATTAACAGATTAACAGGCTGATTTTATTTTACTATATGTTGAGCCAAGATACAACACCTGGTATCACAGTATCACTCACTTCCTATATCAGTGGTGACACAGTGAAGTTATAGTGGGGTGAGAGAGATCACAATCGTACCTCTCTCTGTTGAAGAG
Source organism: Actenoides lindsayi (assembly GCA_025331215.1). NCBI lineage: Eukaryota > Metazoa > Chordata > Aves > Coraciiformes > Alcedinidae > Actenoides > Actenoides lindsayi. Next base: position 16,832 of record WTSP01020581.1, read on the forward strand.
AGTTTACATTCCCCTCTGCCTTTCAGATTAGCTAAATACTTGTTTCCATTCTTCTTAGAAACAGTTCAACAAAGGTTACCACTCTGAAAGTGGAGAGAATGGTCCATAGTGTAATACATGTGTAAAAATATTCTTTTGTTTTCCCTGTGCAGTTCCCTGAAGCCCACCATAGCAGATCCATTGAAATACTGTCTTTAGTTTCCTAAACACAGCTAAAATACAGGTAATTTGTCTAAGGTGTTCCACAGACTAGCACATGTTTTGTGGTGCCATTTTCTTTCATGTAAGGATGCCTCAGTCTTAGAAAAATGCAATAAGGAAGATGACAATGACAAATAAAAATAAGAATGCAGTAAATAATTGGTTTTACTCTGAAGGAGGAACTCAGTATTTTGCTGATATTTCTCCCCTAACAACTATTTTTACTGTTTTCCTCCTCCAGGTCATCTTCACCTGGCTTAAGGTAAGGTGAGACCAACAACCAAAGAACTTCACCCAATGGCTCTTGCACCATGTCTGGAAATCCTGGGTGAGGTAGGAAACATCTTTTACAGGAAAACATCTACAGGTGTGAGAGGGAAATGTTAACAATTTTTCTTATAAACAGCTTAGCACAATGGGGTCTCTAATCTCAGATGAGGCCTTGAATGCTTTGCCATTAATAATAATAAATAATAAATTCATTTTCCTCATGAAGATGTATAATCTTTGAGGACACGAGGCCTTTCTCCAATCACGTGACAATTGCTTATTTCAGGTTAAGACACAAACGCTTTCATGAATCCATATACTTGTACAAAATAATTGCTTCAGTTTAAACATTTCACTGGTGGAAGTCACGGAAACCTACTGATGCATGAAATCTTGCATATATTTCCAGTATTAGTCAGGTATTTGTTACATCTGAGAGCACATAGCAGGGATAATGAGGAGCATTTCCTTCTTGATCCTTTTATATTCTGTGGTGTGTCTTGTCTTATTTATTCACTATTCACTGTACTACAGAGAAGCTGCTAAGCCCCAGAAACAGGCTGTAATAAGCTTCTCAAGAACCTAATGTGGAAAACCAGAATAGTTGTTTATATATTCAGGGAAGTTTTGCAAATATGGGTTAAACATGCAGTATCCATAAGAAGCAAAGCATTTTATTTTACAACACCCACAGTAATAACAGTGTGAGAATTTTTCCTTTATTTTGTATCATAGCAACTAATGAAGCCATTATTTTTTTCTGAATTCAGCTCACTAATAATTCCAGTGGAAAACTTATTCAAAACACTTCACCAGAGGCATCCCTAATGTTCTGCTAGTAAATAACATATTTCATTTATAAACCTGTTTTCCGTCCCACTTGCCTGCCTCTTTAGGAGCCTGTCAATAGACAGGGAAATCCAATTTTCAAACTCAGCTAAATCTCACTTTCAGAAGTGACTTCAATGCTCTGAACTTGTCCTCAGTTCAGTCAAAGATACGATTGTAATTCAGAGAGGCATCTTCTCACTAGATAACAGCACAAGGTACTGATGCTGATACTCCTGCCACGGCACGGGTACCAGCTGGGAAAACGTGCACTAAATCCTGGGTGGGTTTCTGACTCCTGCCTGCTCTGCCACGATTGTATTGCTGCCAGACACTTAACGCTGCCTTTGGTCTCACTATGCAAAGTTCAGTCTGAGTTTTGCCCTTCACAGAATGGCTGTCCTCATGCATGATTTTACACTGATACATTTTACCTTACACTTGCAAAGGGGTAAAAATGATTGCAGCGTCCCATAGAAAGTCAACAAATTCTGACTTCCAAACTTTAAAAACATTAAATGGAAATCCTTTGCACAATCATAATTTCTAACACATTTGAAAATGTACATTTTAAATTTCAGGGGCTAATAACAGTACCATTGTATAAAAGGCAGAAAGAATCCAACTAATCGGTCAAAAATGGTTAAACCAAACACACTTCTAGCGCACACATGGAGAATTTCTTGCCTTTTAGTAGGGGTGTTAAGCAAAGAGCTGAGTTTGCTGCTGAGCTGTGTGGCAAGAGCCATCCCAACAAAATGTAACCCCTTCACAGCTGGTGGGTTTAGTGCCATTGGGTAAAGCTTGCTCTAGTTCAGTAAGTCCTGAATGTGCGTAGGTGTTAATACAACAGTTTTCAGAATGGAAAGGCACATATATAATACAAATCCACTCCTGATTTTGTTCAACAAAGGATTTAAGCGTGTGTATAGGCCCCTTGAGGCTGCAGTAGGAGGGCTCCTGTGCCGAGAAGTACATTACTGAATTGCAACATCACAGAAACGTACCAAACTAAAAAATATAAAACATAGATCTTTTGCAGGCTGAGTACTTGGCTCACAGTGAAATCTTAGTGGGCAAAGACAAAAGAGCAAAGCCCAGAGGGCTGGTAAACCTCAACTTGTTACGCAGGTAAAAAATAATTCCTTGGAAGGACTTTTCTCATTTAGCAGCTGCAAAATTTTAAGGAAATCTAAAACATTATATAAGGAGAAATAATGTCATGAGAAAAAAATCTGCAGCCAATGACATAATTTTATCTGGAGATGTGTGCAGTATGTTAGCTGTTCAGAAAGAGCTTGTTGCAGATCCAAGACCACAAGAATGGATAAATGCAATTCCACAGAAGAGTTGTGTAAATAAATAGAACTCATGAAAAGCTACCACACACCATTTTCTGTACTTGGCAAAGAACGTTCAGCCGATTAAGTGGTCAAAATTGATTTCTGATTTAATTACTTGAATTTCTGATGCTCAGAACATTTACTCTTACATACAGTAAAATGACCTCATGACTGAGCATTAGGACCAAATGATATCACACCTAAAAAAAGCTGTAGCACTTTACCTTGCTAGAGACTGCCGTGAACTGAGAAAACAGAAATCTTTCTAAATTGTTTGGAGAGTACTTACTAATAACACATGTAGTCAAATTCTTTTCTTCTGCCAGGTTTTAAATGACATTGTCAAGGTTACATATATTTCCTCAATTTTAAAAGCATTTTCTTTTTCTCCCAGTCTTATTTGTAAAACCCTCTGGAAGTTAGTTGTTTCTCTAGCCTAAAAAAAAAACCCAGTATAATATTTCCTGTGGTTTGTTATGTGCATGTGAATGATTTGTTACTGTACAGTCTTAAGTACAGGTTGAGGCTTAGGATTCTCCCCAGCTTTATGAAATAATTCAGTGCTATTCCAGAATTTTCTATATACTGCCAATTTTAAAACTTGCACTTATCTAAGCTGTGTTTTAAACATGCAATCATTTCTAACACGTTCTTTTATAAATATATTCTGTAAAGCAATAAGAAAAGGTCAAATTGGTGAGTATTAAAGATGGTACTGTTATTTTAAGAAAGGTCATGCTGGGAACAAATGAGATTATTACATGTTAATCATTGTACATAACAGGCATCTGTCAGCAAATCTCTTTACCTCTGATCAAAGAAAATTTGCAATTCCAAAACAAGAGGAGAGAAACCTCCTCATGAGTTCAGTGATTAAAAAAATTCATTTGCTTCAATTTTCTCAGGAGGAAGGTGTTATGAGAAAGTACATCCCCTTGTATTTTGTTTGACAGCCTGAACTTTAGCAGAAGCTGGTTTATTTTCTTTGGAACCATCTCAAGATGCTGAAAATCTCTCTTTATGGAGGAAACTTCATCACAGTCTCTCAAGAATAAATATGTCAACGTGCAGTACCATGGGGAGTTAAAAGAAAACAAGTGCCGTATCTGGCTTACTGTGTCCAGTTCTGGGGTCCCTGGTTCAAGAGAGATAGGGGATTACTGGAGAGGGTCCAGTGGAGGGCTACAAAATTGATGGGGGTGCTGGAGTGCCTCTCTGATGAGGAAAGGCTGAGATACCTGGAGCTGTTTATCCTGGAGAAGACTGAGGGGAGATCTTCTCAATGCTTATCTCTATCTAAGGGGTGAGTGTCAAGAGAATGGGGCCAGACTCTTTTCAAGGGCAAGGGGCAATAAACACAAACGAACACGGGTGATTCCATCAGAACAGGAGGAAGAGCTTTCCTTTGAGGGTGCCAAAGCCTGGAACAGGCTGCCCAGAGAGGTTGTGAAGTCTCCTTCTCTGGAGAGATTCCAAACCTTCCTGGGTGCAATTCTGGTTAACCTGCTCTGGGTGACCCTTCTTTAGCAGGGGGTTTGGATGAGACGATCTCCAGAGGTCCCTTCCAGCCCCTACCATCCTGTGATTCTGTGATGAGAAGGCCTTATGCAAAAGCAGCTAAAGGTTTGATAAGTATTTTGTTCATGCTGCTCATTGTGGTATTGAATCAAGAAAAGCTGGACTTTTCTAATTCTCAGTGTCCTACTCTGTCAAATCTGAAAGTCAGCTCTTCACAAAGAACATAAAACCCTACTCAAGACCTTATGACTTGGCTGAAGATTTTGAACGTGAAAAACCTGGCTTATGCACACAGTTCTTAGATCACTGAACCTTTGGGGTCACAATCTGCTGTTAATGAGCAGTGCTTGCTTTGATTTTTAAGATCAGAGGGGATATATTAATTTATACTCTTTTGACTGCAGTAGAAATATCATCAAAAGTGCCAAGAGAATTAGGTCAGCCTTCTTTTAGAAAGCTTAATGTCCATTATAAAAATGACAAGAGACAGAATGCTCTCCAGTGAACCCTATTTAATGTAAACTGAGAGAAACTGCATATTGAAATGATATACAGCCTCATGTCTGAATGCTACAGCATCAAATGTATAAAACAAACTTCTTTCTGTGCTCACCTTTGATGTCCCTCATTGATGGTGATGTGAGTTCAACACAAGGATGATTTAGATGCCATCCAGAAGACTGGGATGAAAGGCTTTTTCAATTGGCAGTTTTCTACAAAGCCTTGTAAGAGTCATTGCTACCTTCAATACACGTTTTAGTGTCAAAAGCATTAAAACTTGGCTAGGTTTCAGTGAACATGTCCAGTTCTGAAGTTGTACCAAAGTGACCCATGAAGGCTCTTTACAGATCCCTACAAGCCCTGAAACACTATGGTAGTCTTCATGTATCAAAGTCGTGTGAAGAGAGAATTGCTTTGCATATACAGTTATTTTTGTAGTTGCATTTGGTATAGGTAGCAAGATTTTGGCAGTGAGCTGGAAGGCTGCAGGGGTAGACTCTGCTCAGGGAGGGACTCCCTGTACTGGACATTTTGCATAGCAGTGAGGAGCACCAAAGTCAACGCTTCAAACACCAAGGTCAGAGAAGGAGAAGGGGGAGGAGGAGCTCCAGGTCCTGGAGCTGGTGTTTCCCTGCAGCCTGTGGAGAGGAACACACTGGAGCAGATATCCACACTGCAGCCCATGGAGGACCCCAGCCTAGGGCATGTGGGTATTCCCTGAAGCATTTGCAGCTGTGGAGTCTGTTTGTCCGTGTTGGTAATTGGTGGGTGATTCCCCCATCTCTATCTCAGCCCATGAGCCCCCACAGATGGGGAAGGAGGGTAGTGAGAGAGCAGCTGGGTGGGAGTCTGGCAGCCAGCCAAAGTCAACCCACCACTATACTACTTCAGGTAATTCAGGTATTTGATTTGTGAGGGCACCATGCTCCCTAAATTTATCAAGAACACCCTGCACACAGTAGTATTTGCCATTCTTGGATCCTTCTTTTACTAAAGACTGAAACTGAAGCCAGCATCTGTCAGGTAGAGTAAAGGAACTAGCTCTTGGAAAGAAATTATTAAAAACCCTGTACTTTTTATACTCTTGCTCTCTCAGGATGATAATTCTTCTTCTGTTTCATTGAATAGTCAACCTGGTTGTTTTCCACAATTATTTATGTGTTAATGTTTAGAATGATGTGAAGAAAATGGAAGTTGAGACCTAGTTTGCTTTTCCTGATATCCAGTGATTTGTTTCAGCTTCTGGGAAGGCTGCAAACATAACAAGTGGAGCCAAATACCTTTGAATCTGACAGCTACTTCACAATAATTTCTTTAGTTTGCTTTTAAAATATTCAGAGGTCACCTAGAAGTTCTTTCACTGAGCTGACTTGCTCTGACCTTAAAGACCTGAATTACATTAAACTGAGAAAAGTATCTATTTACAAAGTAAATGTGTTTTCATCCATTCAAAGGGGACAGGAATCAGAATGTAGTGTCCAATGAGAACCATGAAAAGTTAGCATAAAATCTGATGAAACAAGATGGAGGTGAAGAAGGAACAGTTAATTTATATTTTTCAGGTTTTCTGTATGCAGAAGAAGACAAGAATAATTGGCATGGAAAGCTCAAAAGATTACTTAAAATTTATTTTGAAGGTGTATGTATCTGAGGCAAAAAGAGACAATTTCATTGCACTTGTAAGCTGCCAAGTTCAACTCTCCTTTGCAACATCATCCAAGAAATCTTGCCGTAGGCACACAAGGACAAGAAGCCTTTATAAATTTCTCCTACCTAAAAATTGTAATGTCAGCCTCTCCCCCAAATTTAATTCAAGCAATTATGGAAAACATGAACTGAGAATTGTCATTTTGGAAATATGTGTAGGCTAGCATAACAAAAGGTTTTGTGTTTCCCATTACTAGTAAGACATGCACGTGCCTGGTCTTCCCTCAAAATTTAAATGAGACCAGACACTTGAATCATTTCAAACTTCACATCATGAACCCAGTCTTCTTCAGTTACGGAAGAACAATGCAAAGAAGTTAGCAAGGTGGAGGACAAGGAGGGCATGCAGAGCTTGTTCTGGAGCTCTAACAAGCTGTAAAACTGAGGTCCTGGCCAAGGCAAAGATGTCTTGTCAGTAGGTCAGTAAAGTCAATAGGTACCACAAGAAGTCAGTATTTCTGCCTGGGAGGAAAGAGTTTGGAGCTTGGGGGAGGAGGTTGGTTTGGGTTGTTTTCTTCTTTATGAACCCTCTCCATTCTGCTCTGCTGTCGTTTCTTCTCATTTGTGGGAACATTTCACAGTGCTGCTTCTGTGGACAAAGGTGGAGGTCTGGAAGGGGAATGGTTCACTTTGCTTCTGCTGAGATATTTATTTTTGTGAGATGGTAATCTAATGGTGAACTGTAAATTACTGCTGAGCAACATTTTTTTAATTGTTAATTAGCTATTGTTAAGATGACTGGAGTGTGTTATCCAGACCATTTTGTTATTTTTTCTTAAGAAACATCTAAATGAAAAATTCATACAATATTTTGATATTTGTGATACTTACATCAGTACAGAGTAATTTTCAGCTCCAATTTGAGCATATTTTAAAGGTAAAGTGGCCATTTTTACATTTAGAAACCAATAGAAAAGATTAATCCAAAAAGCCAGGATCCTAGACTTAGAGTAGAACACTGATTTCCTTCAACTCGCAGCTAAGACCTCCAGTTCTCTTATGATGATGAAATTGTCATGAACAATATTTGCATTGTTTTATTCTACTGTATTTCAGCCTGAAATAACTCTGGCTTTTTATTAACTGCAAGACTGAATCCTATTCATCAGTTAGGCAGGTGTATTGCCTGATAATGCAATAAGCTTTCCCGGATGTATGAGTTGTTTTATTTCTTTTATACCAGTAATCAGTTCCAAGAGCATAATAAAAACAAAAGGTTTATTTCTTTCTTACTGGTATCGGAGTTCTAAATTATCATCCCTCAACAATAACTGTTACTATTTAATAAAAAATTAAACCTTTCCTTAATCTCACATGGAACATAATAGATAAGAATAAAGAATGATATTCAAGTTGGTGCCACAATGAAGGATTGCTGGAACTGAGGATGTGCAGTGAAGTTATTTATGTAGATAACAGTTTGGCAACAAAAAAAAAGAAATAATTGGTTGTAATAAAATAGATAATCCAAACTTTTCTGAAATATAAATGATTATAAATAGCAATAACCCTAAATCATTCTCCAAATATTTCAAAGACAAAAAATATTAAAACTGAAGTTAAGAAAAATCCAACAAAATCGAGGCTGAATGCTCTTAATACTTCACATGCAAAGTAGCTATAAGCTTTTCACCCAGGAAACCCAGAGGATCTCCAAAGAAACACTTCTCTTTCAGTCCTATCCTGCATAGCTTAGACCATCAAGGCTGTTACCAGAGTCTTTTGTTCTAGATTTTTTCAATCTACTGCTGAGCTAAATGTCAACTTTAAACAACCAACGTGGAGGCTGCTACTTCACAAAGTCTACAGACCTTGCATCCACAGAGCCAGATAAGCACCACATTAAAAAAAAACCCAACAAACTCACATAGCAGACAAAAAGTTACTATCTTGAGTAGCTGAAAAAATTCCCCAAGAAAAGCCAGGCTTTCAATCATGGTCAGCAAGAACTATTGGATATGAACCTCTCTACAAGACATAGTTTGTATTTAGATGGATTCATCAAGCACTTACTCAGAAAAACACGGACACATTCTCTAGGAACAGCCAGGGCAACAAAATGAAATGTCTTAACCAAAATCACTGGTTCACCTCCCACTTTGCCCTGGCATAGACTGCCCTTGAGTTTCTCCACAACTAAAGGACCTTTGTGCATTATTTAACCACTTTCAAACTTAAACATCCAAAAGTGACAAGTGCCATATTTGTAATGTATCAGGATTCTAGAATTATTTCACATTTTCTCATCATATTTTTTTGTGAAACAAGACAAAGTGCACAATGTGTACAACTGCCCTAAAGCACACCAGCAGCAGGAAAGTCCTTTCCCAGCTACTCACCCTGTATTTCACACTCAAAGCTGTCCCTACAACAGGAAAAGGTGATCGGCTGCTTAGTAAACCAACATCAATGTGATTAAGCAGGAGACCACATTCCCAGGAAAACTAATTTGTAGATGGACAGATTGTCTTCCTACCTGTTATCCTGGTAAGATGATAATTCATCCTTTATCTTTCAGCCAGGTAAAAATACTCTTTTCCATTTGCTCAATGGCCAGCTGGCAACTGGATCACCACTTCTATCCTTCAGGACTGGAGAAGCCATTTCTCCACTTGCAGAAGGGCAGAGACAGGAGCACAACTCCATTGGCAGCTCCTTCACCTGAGGCTGGTAAGGGGATGGAGGAAGCAGAGCACAAGACCAGACAATGCTAAGGAGCAGTCACCAGAGGAATGCTGCCTGCCCCAGAAACCTCATCCAGGAGTGCAGCTGCAGGCTGAGGTTGGGAGGACACTGCCCATAGATTCCTATAAATCCTGAAATTCAATACTGGCTTCTCTAAATATAGAATTATGTTAACTACAGGAAAGATGCATTATGACCCAGCAATAAAATTCACAGGGATGTCTTTTTTTCTTTTTTTTTTTTTTTTCCTTAAGGTTTAAAAATGGAAGATATTTTTCCATTATCTCTTTTCTTGATATATAAGCTTTATAAATCACTTGCACTCCATTAGTCTACAGTGGGAAACCAATTTACATGAGCAAATAATAATGAGATTTCATTGCTTTTTATTTCCTCACAGAGCTGACCAACTTGAGGCCAAGGAAGATGCAGACAAGGAAGTCCACAGAGTAGAGGATAAGGGCTGTGGGCCAGAGAGGTTGCCAGTGAGGATGTGTGAGACAGTCAACTGCAGTGTAGCATTCTCACAGGCAGCAGCTTAATATCCTCAGTCACCAACCAGAATGGACCATCAGAATAAGCTACCTGTGAGAAAGGGTTGCATGAAAAAAAGTGTTAATAGAAGACATTAATCTTTATTTCCTGTCCCTAGTCACTTGGTATCAATTTGGGTTACATTTTGGGAAGTTATATCTCACTTCACTGGCAAAAGTTCTCTTATACTGGCAAAAGTACTCTTACTAATACAGTTCTCTCTTCCAGCCCATTCTGTAATAACTTTTCTCTCTCATTCCTCCCTTCTTTCCCCTTCTTCCATACTCTCAGTCTCTGGCAGCCCAGGTAAGCATGAGCTCTGTTCCTTTGGCCTTTAGGGCTCATACTAAAAGGGAAGTTCTGCTGGAGGCTGGTTCCTGTGAATGCACCAGACCATGGGAAAGCCTAGGGTCCTCTATGAGCACTTCCAAATTCTTTTACATGGACGTTCAAAGAAAAATTCATAGGGTGTCCTGGTTTGAGTGAGAACAGAACTAGTTCTGTTCAGTGATTTTACTTCTCAGCTCAGTTCTTCTACCTAACTACTCTTTCTGAAGTTAGCAGCCTGTTTTCCCAGACAGTGTCTGCTTCCAGCAGTGAGAACACCCCATGGTTAGAGTCACTACCAAGGATGGG